>LOJH01007003.1:9114-25152 GCA_001685095.1 Ellobius talpinus | reverse complement strand
ACACACACACACACACATACACACACACACACACACACACACACACACACACCTGAGGCTGTCAAGTTCAAGAAGAACAAGGGAAAGGAATGACTGGGTTCCCCTCATGCCTTTGAAAGACTGTGACAACTGTCCTGATCTGGTGGGGACATGTGAGTGAGTACAGAGTCTGCTGAGGGTTTTTTTTTTAAATCCAGTCACAGGAATGCAATGAGAAAAGAATGTGACACATGCCTGGAGCAAGAGAATGGAACAGTCAGAATGGTTGTGTGATTGGAGGCTTGTTCCTAGGCCTGGCATAGCTGTGTTTCTCTTGGGAACCTTATGGGCTCACATAGGGACACTGCTATCATTTTTGTCTATTTTCTTTTCTTTTTTTAGATTTATTTATTTATTATGTATACAGCATTCTGTCTGGATGTTTGCTTGCAGGCCAGAAGAGGGCACCAGATCTCATTATGGATGGTTGCGAGCCACCATGCGGTTGCTGGAAATTGAACTCAGGACCTCTGGAAGAGCAACCAGTGCTCTTAACCTCTGAGCCATCTCTCCAGCCCCCATTTTTGTCTATTTTCAACTCAGTAAATTTCCATATAACTTCTAACACTCTGCCTTATTATGCATGTATGGCTGGCCATTGTAGTCAGTGTAGTGTTGACTCACTGGGTATGTCTGGCTGGCCGTTCTCAGAGATTTAATTATGTACCTACAGGAATTCAAAGCAATCAACATGCTTTTGGCTTGGAAACCTTTTTCTTTTCTAATCTGATACAAAGACATTTTTATAGCCGTTAAGAATGGGCAGATGATAAGTCCACCTGCCTGTAACTGTGTAGCAGGAGGCTCGGGAATACTGGGAGGAGGAGATGGGCTAAAGCAGCTGCAGAGCCTGAGAGCTATGGCTTCTGGGAAGCCAGAAGCAGGGTGGCAACTGGCTCACTTACTGAGGTGCTGAAGGAGAACGAGTGAGTGGTATGAGTGGACGTGCCCACAACTGGACACGACTTCTAAGTAGTTCCGGGGACTAATAATTCTGAGGAGGTAGGGGCAGTGTCTTTTTTCTTTTCTTTTCTTTTTTGTTTGTTTTTGAGACAAGGTTTCTCTGTGTAATAGCTCTGGTTACCCAGGAACTCACTTTGTAGACCAGGTTGGCCAATAACTCACAGAAATTCTCCTGCCTCTGCCTTCCGAGTACTGGGATTAAAGGTGTGTGCCACCATGCCTGGTGTCTTTTTGTTTTTAAGTGTATCTTAAGACCATAGTACCTCATAGGCAAAGTGTTCAGCCTTATATAATTGCCTGAATGAATGAATGAATTCAAGAATAAGTGCCAAGTGCTCTGAGGGCAGGCAAAGTCAGGCTTTGGGGATGCTAAGTTTGAGTCTTGATTGTCTCAGAGAGCCAATGAGTTAACAGCTTGGTTCCTAGGGATGTGCTATTTACAACTGATGTAACTTGAAGAGAAGGGGCCTAGTAGGAGGTTTTATGTAATCGGAATTATTATCTTGAAAGGGATTGTGGGATCCTGTCTCCCTTTACTCTGTCCCATGCTCTTGCTGTAAGGTAACACTCTGTCACAGGTTAAAGCATAAGGACCACCACCAGCAGAAACTTCCGGAACTGTGAACCAAGCATCCATTTTCCCTTTGTTAAGTTAGTTATTGTAGGGCTTTTTACAGAGGTGGAGGGCTGACTGCGCAGAAGATGAAGGGAAAAAGTATGTGGACAACTGGGGGTGTGTGATGTCACTCTTGGAGGGGTTCCATCAGCATCTCTCCATCATGGTCTTGGGGCCAAGAGCAGCAATGACACATTGGCTTAGAACCCTGATTTTAAGCATCATCCTCTTGGCTTTCTGAGGGCCACTTGTGCTGCACCAGTGGCCAACACTTTTATCTAAAGAAAATAACTTATTAACCACAGACTGTACTAACAGTCATTGAGCAAGCCACAATGAACAAGTACGAGTCAGGCTTTTTTTTTTTTTTAAATCCCAGGCAACTGTGAGAAGGTGTTTCTAAGGAACAGACAAGGAGGTAAGTTTGATGAGCTGTAATTACATAAGGAGAGCCATTACAGATGGGGCCTCGAGACTACTTAGGATCCCTGGATCAAAACCAGATCATTTTGGAGGCTTTATTTCATCTGTGGGGTCTGGCAGCATCTGTGCCCCGGTTAGAGGGACCCATGCAGAATTTCTTTGCAGAGCCTCTCTTGGTCATCAGTGTCCCTTGCTATAGGCAGCCGAGTCTGGGGACCTTGGGGTTCCCCGAGGCTGAGCTTGCTGTGTATTTTCTGGCAGGTCGTGGTCAGGAGCAGATGACAGTAGCATTGGCACAAGCCACTGTAGCACGGTTTTCATTATACAGTTTCAGCCAAACCCGGTATTCTCCCTGCAAGGGACACAGGTAAAGCGTTAGACACAGGATCCACAATATAATCAAACTCTTAATAAATGTAGCCAGTTCCTTCTCTATCCAAGGGCTGTGCCTCTGTGTACTCTACCGACTGCAGAATGAAAATACGCATAAAAAGTTGTTTAGACTTCTTTGTCTTTTTAAGATCCTCTGGACAGTCCAGTATAATGATCAACATAGAGCTTACATGGCATCAAATCTTATAAGTCATCTAGAAATGATTAACGTGAACCCAAGGATGAGCATAGCTTGTATTGCAAAGACTATACTATTTTAAATAAGGATTTGAGCATCTTGTAATAAACGTTTTTCAATTACATTTATCTGTCTGTCTGTCTGTCTATCTATCTATCTTAGTGTGTACATGTGCATGGGTATTGGCGTATAAATGCCACAACATATGGCTGTATATGTTGGGGGATGTCAAAGAACAACTTGTGGTTACTGGATCTTTCCTTCCACCATGCAGGACTGAGCCCAGGACAGAACTCAGACGAGCAAGCTCCTTCACTTGCTAGGCCATCTTTCTGTCAATATCTGTGGATTTTGGTGTTTGAGGGGTTTGGAACCCATGCCCCATGACTGTTGAAGAACAGTTGTATTTATTGAGCAGCTTATATGTGCTGGGCATGGTTCCAGACTGCAGATAACCTAGAACAACACAAGCTAACCCCCTGCCCTATATAGCTTGTACTTCACTGGGAGAGATGGAAAGCTCTCAGGAACGCTGCAGCTGCAATGGAGAAATTCGTGCAGGAAAGGGGTGGAAAAGACAGCTGGGTTTGGTGGGATTGATGTTAGCTTGCAACTCTAAGTAGGATGATCAAAGGGAGGCCTGGGAGAGAGAATGCCCTTTAGGCAAATACCCGAAACGGATGCAAGAGAGTGCCAGGCTACTGTGGGGCTGATGTTACCACATTTGAAAAACAGGCAAGAGCCAATGGGACTTCAGGGGGAGGGAAAGAAAGGAAGATTGGAAGCCCATAGAAGGGCAGAGTCTCAGGGCTTGGCAGACACAATGGGGTTGTTTGCTTCCAGTCTGAAAAAGAATCAAGTGTGACAGTCTTCTTGGGTATGTTAGGAAGATCTCTCTGGATGTTGTGTTTAAAAGAGGCTGTGTCATTAGCTTAAAGGAAGCTATAGCATTTGAAAGAACGGGCTCTAGATTTTGAATGACAAGATACACATGCTTTTATATAAAGGGTGAACTTATTCAGGGAAGCCAGGCTTTCTGGGGGCAGATGAAGGCATGGGCTACAAGACAGGAGGCAGGGTAGGGGCAATGAATGGGGCCAGTCTGTTTCTGTGGCTCAGGAGGACACTGAAAGTGAGGGCTAGATGTATCTGTGTCCTTGGCACTTTATGGTTCAGGTTGTACCAAGAAAGTATCCTCATGTTTTGGAAGACCAAAGGATCTCCCGCTTTTAATTCGGAAGAGAGCAGACACAGAGGAGTGCAGGGTTATATGCAGGACTATAATTTGGGTCAAGAGGTTGTTGGGTTAAAAGGAAAATAAGCTGGTGGAGAGGGACTTATATAAATAAGCTGGTGCTATCCTTTCTCAGGACAAGGACATGATAGCAATGGCTGTGTCAATTGCCCTGATCCGGTCAATATATATCTGCATGTGTCCTGAGATGTCACATTGAACTCTATAAACACACCCAATTACTATCCATCAAATACAAGATATGTTTTATGCTAGGGAGGCAACTTAGTTGGCATAAAGTCCAATGTGCAGACATAAGAACCAGAATTCATATCTCCAGAATTTCTGTAAAAATCCAGGGGTGGCAATGTGCCCCTAAAACCCTAATGCTGGGGGTGGGAGTGGAGGGTGTAGATAAGTTGTAGGTGGACTTTTCTGTCCTACCAGGACAAGCTCAGGCTTGTTACTAACTAGCTCTTACATTTTAAATTAATTCATATTTCTTATTTACACCACATGGTACCTTTTTTTTATACAGCAAGTTCATCTCCTAGCGACTCCTGAGACTCCTCCCTTCTTCTTCGTGTTCTATTCTGTCTGCAAGTCCTGCCTAACCTCTATGTGTCCAGCTATTGGCCAGTCAGTTCTTCTGTTAACCCATGAGTATAATACATATTTACAGTGTACAACAATTTTGTTCCACAGCAACAAGGGGATCCCTGGAGATCACTGGCCAGCCACTCCAGGTGAACTGGTGTGTTTCAGGCTCATTGTGAGACCTTGTCTCAGAAAATAAAGGTGCAGGGATGACAAGATGGCTCAGTGGTAAAGGTGCTTGTGGCCAAGCCTGACAATCTGAGTTTGATTTTCAGGACCCACATGGTGGAAGGTAAGAACTGACTCCTGCAAGTTGTCCTTTGATGTGTCACATGCACTGTGACATGTACATAACACACACACACTAAATAAACAAATATGAAAAATGAAGATGGGATGAGATCAAGAAAAGATACCTGGTGGAGACCTCAGGTCTCTCTATACGTACATATACATCCTTCACCTTCACACATGTGGATACACCCACACTAACAAGTACATACCACATACACAAAGAAGTAAATAAATAAACACATTTCCAGAAAGAGAAAAAAATAACCAGGGTATTGAAAAGTAAATACTGAGTGGAAAAAAATTTGGCTAAAGAGGAACCCCTGTTAGTCTAGAGCAATCTAAGTGAAGGAGGGGATGTGAATAGGCCCCTCATTAAAATGTTCTCAATTGACTGCTTGTAGGGAAGCAGAGGCTCTCTGTGTGGCAGCTGGCTATGAGCTGGGGGCCCTGGGCACACTGTGGCTGTTTGTGGCCAGTGTGGTCAGCCCCTTTTGGGATCAAGATCCCCAGCTATTGTGCTGTATAGGCCTCTGTAGAATGTGTCCCAGGAGGCTATGCCCTCTGTTGGGTCTGCAGGCTGGATGTGGGCAAGGAGTCTGTCAGGTATCTGCTTCCCAGATGCAGGTCCCAGAAGAGGAGGAGCCCCAGGCTCAGAACACTTGGCCATGAGTCTGGCTTATGCCGGATTCTATCTCTTGGAGAACTGTTTATTGGCTGAAGAAGGCAGGGAAGGAGTATCCTGCCGGCACTGTAGATGACGACAATATGGTGCCCGTTGCCAATGGCTCTGCTTCCAATGGTGGGAGATAAAAATGGACTCAGTAGGATCTATTCTTTGCAGTTTGAATTTTCATTTTCATCCAGGCCTGCGTCATGCAGTTCAAACCTCCTTCCATGCTGAGCAGCGTCAGTGAGTCACAGTGCCCAGCCATGAGAATACATGATCAAATGGCCAGCACTCTTCTGAGAACCATGTGTGAAGCCATGATGCTCTTTCTGTAGGCTGGGTAGAGCCGACTCGTTTTCAACTTATGTTATTCAAACTTATGGAGAGTTTATGAGCTGTAACCCTGAGTTAAGATGAGGAGCATCTATAAATCCCTTTAATTCTGGGAGGGTAAATTTCCTGCCAAAGAGCATCTATGACTTCAAGATCCCATCCGCTTCGTTTCATTGGAATTGCTAAGGGTAACTGATTTTTAAAAAGCCAGCAATGGAAAATGAAATCCAATTGTTAGCAATTATTACATCAGTCTCTAGTGGGGTATTAGAAGAAAAATGAGCTAAGGAAAAGCTTTCAAGTAGCAACAATTTGAAGAAAAGCTCCCTGGGAGAGTTTAGGCTGTGCATGCTAGGAGTGAGGAGAGATTGAATTTCCCTTCCTGGCAGAAGTTGTGCATTTCACAGAAAGGCCCGAGAAGATCACGGGAGAATTCCCAAGAGGGAGGGCTAGAGACTCTATCTGCGAGAAGGATTCCTATGGAAACCCAAGAGGGCCTGTTCAAGAATGTGTGGGACATGAGGGAAACCAACTCCGAGCTGAAACAAAGCTGAAGGGATTTCTTATGGAAGAGACTCGGTGTCTCCTTCAGATTTCAGATGACAGAAAAGAAGCTGAAAGCAAGATGTTTGACTCGTTCCATTTTCAGGGTGTTCCATACCATTTCTTTTTCAGTAGCAGGAGGGAAATTCATGATGATGTCAGAATGGCTTAAATTCACACGTTCCTGAGATAACGTTATTTTGAATAAAAAGGACTTCATGGGAAATGCTAGTCTTAGCTTTGAGTCTTGTTGCTGAATGCTCGGGACAGGCCACTTTATTTACTTGGTGACACCTCGGTGTAGCTTGAGTGTCCTCACTGTACCTCTATAGAAACTTAATCCTCAGCATGAAGACAGAAGGATGCGTACCCAGTGGAACCTTCAAGACGGATCTGCCCTTGAGTGGATTCATTCATTCACAAACTAATAGGGTAAAGAGTCAATGGGTTTTCTTGAGAGTGGGTGTATTATAAAAAATCACTTTGACTCCTTTTGTTCTCTCAAGTCCTGTACTGACTTAGGATGCTACAAAGTCCTCAACAGCAAGGAGATCCTCACCAGATGTTCCCCCTTTACCCCAGATGTTCCACACTCTGGAGTGGTGGGCTAGGTGCACTTTTATTCTTCTGAGTACATGTATGTATGTGGTCATGTTTGTGTGTGTGTAGACAATTATATATACTTATAATTTTATTATATATAAATCATATATATGTAATTATGTATATGTATGGATATAAACCACACATACACATACACACATATAATTTTGTGTGCACATGCATGTGGAGGCCAAGGACAATCTTGTGTCATCCTCATGTGTCATCTACCTTTTTCCTTTTTTTTGAGTAAAGCTCTCTCACTGACCTGAAACTTGCTAGGATGGCTGACCAGCAAGTCCCAGGGGTCTGCCTGTTTCCACTTTTCCAGCCTTCAGATTATAAGCCTGTGCCACCTCGTCTGGTGTTTTTAATGTGGGCTCTGGAGATCAAACGCAGGTCCTTACATTTGCAAGGTGAGCACATTCCCAGCTGAGTGATCTCCCTATCCCTGTTGTTTATACATTACACGGTAAATAGAAGCAGACGAAAATCCCAGAAGACACAGCAAGACATTGAAGCCATTGTGGTCTTGGAAACTGTTCTTTCTGCCAGAAGCTAGTTGCCTCCTACATACTCTAAGCAACTCTGGCCATACGGAGTCCCACAGACACACCCTAAGCAACTCTGGCCATACAGGGTTCCCACAGACACCCCCCAACTCTGGCCATACGGGGTTCCCACGGACACACCCCCAATCCTGTGGACAAGATGCCAGCATTTCAACTCTCAGCTGGGTCTGTTCTGGTTCAACCCAAAGCCTTCAACAGAACAGCTATATGAAGCATCAAAAGGACAAGGCCAGCATGCTAAGCATGTCTCCTAATTAGGGCACGTGCTAACACTTTCAACTATTTAAGTAAATTTCTCCTCGTCTTCTTTTCCTCCTCCTCTTCCTCATCTTCATCTTCTTCCTTCTCCTCTTTTTTCTCTTCCAAGAGTTAAAGATTCACCTTTTGACATAATATTACATAACAACACAAAACAGAAAACCCAAACCTTACCTGTGGAACATCGAATCCAAGATTATTGACAGGGCCAGCATAGTATATCTGCTCTGAAAATATATAAAGCATAGATAATATCATTCATTCATTTAAATCAAACCCCCAAGCACTGTGTTCATATTATTTGTGGCTGTAGGGGTGTAGATCAAGCCTGGGTAATAAAACAAGAGTAGCCACTGATATAAAAGATTTAATTTCCTGACTCCAAATGGATCTTCATTTATTGATAAACAACAGTATCTGTCTATATGTTGCTTGTTTTCCAATGCCGAGGCTGACAGCACAGAAAGATGGGAGCAGAGAGCTGCCTAGAGAGTGGAAAGAGCTGAAAGGAAGCGTGGAGGTCATGGAAAGACAGAGTGACTGAGTGGTCAAGAGTCCACACTTGGGCTGGGATGCAGGGGAAACGCAGGGTGGAACTCTGAAGCCACCTGCTCTAAGGGTCTGGCCGGCCATTTGCTCTTTACACTCAGTTACCTTGTTCCTAAGAAGGTTCTGTAATTTAAGAACTGTGTCCGCTTCCTAGGCCTGGAGGAATGCAGGGTTAATGAACGTAAAGCCTGAAGAGCAGCCTGTGGTAAACTTTTGCTACATCCCGGAAGAGAGGAATGCTGAGTTTTACAGGATGGTTGGTCAGAGGGAGGTATCACCATGGTGGTGACAACTGAGTAGTTGAACAAGAAAGAGAATTTTAAAGCTACAGCATAAAGACCAAGCACTAATGTGGGAAAGCACCCGAGAAAGCAAAAGGACGGAGACTTGAGCATCTGGGAGTGCTAGTCATTAAGATGGCTTGAGCATCTGGGAGTGCTAGTCATTAAGATAGGGAGTCGGGGAGGAAAATGTGTGTTGGGGGGTGAAAGGGCTTGATTTCTAAAATGACCAATGAAGGGTCTTTGAAAGCAGTTGGATATACAGATCTGGAATTTGGGGGAAGAACTAGGGGTGCAGCTATAAATATTTGAGTTATTATCATGTAGCTAGCTATAAAGTCATGAGACAGGATGAAGCCCTCAAGGAAGACAGAATTAAACAGGAGGGAAGGCCAGAAGCACCCAGGAGGCCCTCCGGCATTCAGAAGTTGGGAGTAGCAAAGCCAGTCAAGAGAATGACTAAATGGCAGAGGAGAAGGAATAATAGGAGTGAAGATGGGAGGGGAGGGCTTTGTCCTGGAGAGAAGCACAAACATAACCCAAAGAAGTTCAGTGTAGGCTGATTTGTAAATTGGCCAGAGAATCAAGGCAGGTTGCCTGACTTTTGATTTTCTCACTGAAGGTCACAGGCAGAACATGGAGGCAGAAGGCCTTGGGTGGTGAGAGGCACAGGAAGTTATTACAGTGTTCCAAGGAAATTCCTTGAGAGGCAGCAGAATTCTTATGATGTGCTGAAGGCTTTGTTGTGAGGTTTGTGGCCAGAAACTCAAAGACAGTGCCTTAGTCCCAGGGGGAACATCCAGTAGCTCACTGTAGGCAAGTGTTGGGTTATAGTCACTTCTGTTACTTTCTCTTCTCTAAACGCGGTGTTTGCTGCTGCTAATTGCTGGAGGAGTCACACGGTGTCATTTCTATTATGTCTATTAGAAATAAATCTAGCTGCGTTCAGGAGAGGTGCATTACCGGCTGTCTTCTTATGAAGACAAAAGCAGCAAAGAATTCTGGCCCCTCATATAGGGGTGGTTGTTTTAGTGGTCATCACACTGCGTCACTGAATTAAGAACACTGAGTATTTTCCTTTTGCTGAAAGACCCATCTTTCTTTTGACCCACTTCAGAGGCTTCCTGTCTCAGTCCCATGAAGACCTCCTATATTAAAAAGAAACCATTTTAAAATAGGCCAGCTGTTTGTTTTCGGTCAGCATACAAAACAATGGGTTCCACAGTGACATTTTTTTTCCTGTTTATTTTGAGACAAGGCTGGCTTTGGGTTTACTAAGAGGCTGAGGATGATCTTGAATTTCTGGTCCCCCTGCCTCAGCCCTCCAAGTACTGTGACAGCAGGTGCACCATCCCCAGATGACACGTCTGGTTTCACACATGTGGTAGGAATTAGGTAGAGAGGGGGGTTCTATAGACATCAAGATTAGCATGGGAAACAACAACAACCAAGCCTTTAGCAGAAAGACTGGAGACCTTTCCTCACCAGGGCTACATGGAAGGGACAGAGCATGTGTGAGAACACACCTCCAAAAGCCAGGAAAGGTAGACGCTATGTGGATGACTGTAAAGTCAAAATCCAGGGGTCTTGGGCTAAGTCCAGGGTATGTGTCTGTCTCTGTCTCTCTCCTTCTCTTTCTCATATTAAAACCTAATTTAAGTGTGTCTTTCTGTATATGCAAACGTGTGTGTGTGTGTGTGTGTGTGTGTGTGTGTGTGTGTGTGTGTGCACTCTAGGGTGACCACTGAGTCTGGAGTCAGTATCGGATCCTTGGAGCTGGAGTTATAGGCATTTGTAAGCTGCTCTGTGTGCTGGGAACCACATTCTGTTCCTGTGCTAGAAGTGCCCTTAACTACTAAGCCATCTCTCCAGCCCCAACTTTATTGCTGATCAGTTGTCTCCATTTCTAATGCTATCAGTGTCCCTGGTCCAGTTCTTTGAGCCTTAATACAGGAATCTTGAAATCTCAGCAGGTGCCCTCTGGAATTGGACGCATACCTACCACAAACAGTATTATACTTGCTAATATTTACCCCCAAATTCCCTCCCTTCTCACCTGCCCTCCTGCTGGTCCCCTTCCACCCTCAAACAACCTTTCTCTCTGCGTGGGTGGATTCCCGTGGCATACTTCATGCCCACTTTAATGCTCTTGGGTGGCCCAGGGCAAATGACTCGAGCCAGGAAGCAGAGATGGTGGAAGGCCCAGCTCTCTTGGTCACTAGCAAAGTGACAGAGGGCAATCTTGCCCAACTCAGCTTCTAGACTCACAAAACAGAAATAGAAAAACGTCCTGCAGGGTTCAAGGAGGACTAGAGTCTTTGTCTGTAGCCTCATTGGGCGAAGTGTGGTCTCCAGGAAGGGTAGTGACAGTTGTCATTAGCTGATTATCAGTCACCTCAGAAGTATCATTTGATGCATTCTGACAGTTACCGTGGCACTTAGTTTTGGAAAGTCTTGTGCGGAAGCATCTGTTTTCCCTTTTCGCATTTTCAAAGATGGACACCCACAGCTGTGTGAAGAACGGTGTGTCGACGATACCTGCTCTTCTCTGATGCTCACTTAGTGCCCCAGGGTTTGTTAAGTTTTGCTCTTTGCTCTTAACAGGTCCTTCTCTGGGAGAACTTTTCATTAAATTGGTTTTTTATGCTTCACACTTTCAACTGGAGCTTTTTTGGAGCCCATGAAGTTCCTGAGAATAGCTACAAGGAACTCAGGGAAGTGACTTTTTGTTGTTAACTCAACAAAACAACACCTAAAATTAAACTCTCGTTCCTTCCCTTCTCAGGCCCTCTTCGTTTCTGAGATTCCTTTAATTAACATTCTCACACTCTATACTATAAAAAGATCCCCAGGATTCTTGCACCCATTTCTTCCTTTCCCTCATTGAAATACTTAATTGTTTTTAATGTGCAGAAGATTGAAGAAATTTGCTTCCTTGACTCTGAAAATGTTTCTTAAAAATTGCCTTTTTTCCTTATTAAAGAGAGTAAATAGACTTCAGTTCAAATGCACTTAATTTGATTGTCTTTTTGTTGGGCCAAAGATTGAAATTATGCTTACTATGTAAGTACTAGATCACTGAGCCCCAGTCCTACCCCCGAAACTGACTTCTACAGCATGGACTTGAAAGTCCCACAGGGTCTGGAAGAAACAGGCTTGGGGTAAAGGCTGCTTCTTCCTTTCATCATCCCAAAGAACCATGACCAGCCCTAGTCCCAGCCTCTCAGTCCATGATGTGTCCAGCCCTGGTCCTGCCTCCGCAGTTCTCTTCCCAGTAATGCCTGCCTGGGTGGGCGGAAACCCTTGTTGGATGAGTCCCACTGACCTCAGGGAGAACCTGGTGCACTGGGCCTAGTGCTCTCTTTCAAGCTCTTTAGTTCTAGCCTGGTTCAGTCCTCGCTAGGTTCAGTTAATCGCTCTGTTCTGCTGGTGTGTGGGAGGGCCAATTGTTCTGCTTCTTTGTTCTCGGAACCAGGTAGAGGCTAGAGCGTAGGCATTCCCAGAATGGTGATGCTCTCAGAGTGGAGATGCTCCCGGAGTGGAGATGCTCCTGGAGTGGAGATGCTCCCAGAATGGTGATGCTTCCAGAGTGGAGATGCTCCCAGAGTGGCAATGTTCCCGGAGTGGAGATGCTCCCGGAATGGAGATGCTCCCGGAGTGGAGATGCTCCCGGAATGGAGATGCTCCCGGAGTGGAGATGCTCCCAGAATGGCGATGCTCCCAGAGTGGAAATGCTCCCAGAGTGGCGATGCTCCCGGAGTGGAGATGCTCCCGGAGTGGAGATGCTCCCGGAGTGGAGATGCTCCCAGAGTGGTGAGCTCTACAAGAAGCATTTACATCCTTCCTCAGGCCTTACCGGAACCTCATTGGAATCTCTTTTACTTTCCAATATTTAAGCATCATTATAGTGTTTTAACAACATGAAAATACATAGACTAATGATTATAATGCCAAGTCTATTAGTTTACATAGAACGAGGGCTTTATTTTAAGGATTATTATTTTTATGAGCTATGTTGGGGACTGAACCTAGAGCTTTGCCCATGTTAAGCAAGTACTTGATCACTGAGCTACACTCTCAGGCCTCATTTATTTGTTTCCTCAGTCTTTCTCTCAGGCTCTGAGACAGGAGCATTTACTTTTTGGCTGACCATCTGTCGAAATCCTCTAGAGGAATTAGATGTTCAATAGCTGCCCTCTAGGGTGCAGCTGTTGTTCCTGTATCGAATCCATGTCTGGATTTGTAATATGTAGTTCAGCCAGTCCTGGCACTTCCTTTCTGCCTTGGCTGTTCACACTTTCTCTTGCTTTGGCAGGGCAGCTGTTTGCCACACACAGGTGGGCTTCTGAACTTGCAACAATGAGTTTTGGAAAGGTATCTATGGATAGCTATGTGAATACATCCATTGGGAAGATACCTGTGCCAGGTAGTGTTTTGTCAACTCTATATACAAGCTAGAATCCTATTGGAAGAAGAAACCACATTTGAGACAACGCCTCCACCAGATTGGCCTATAGGAAAGTCTGAGGGGTCATTCTCCTGAGTAGTGATTGACGTGGGAGGGCCTAGTCCACTGTTGGCAGTTACACCACTGGATAGACGGTCCCAGGGTATATAATAAAGTTAGGTGAACATGAGCCTGGAGAGCAAGCCAGTAAATAGTGTTCCTCCATGGCCTTTGCTTCAGTTCCTGCCTTCACATTTCTGCCCTGACATCTCTCCATGATGGACTGTAAGCTGTAAGATGAAATAAGCCCCCCCAGTTGCTTTTGGTGCTTATGACCACACTGGAGAGCAAAGTAGGATAACGTGTAAACACTCCTTTCTTTTCTTTTGAGAATCCAACATTAGTGTAAGCTTTGTCCTTCCTGGTGCCTCTTTTTTAAATCTACAGTGTACAGTACCTCTGCTTAATACTTACTTTTATGTGCTCTGACCTTTTCTGAAATTCTTTCTTGTGGTACAGTCAAGGACCCAGCTTTCCCTGAATGGAGGTCCTTAAGGATGCAGGTATGCATGTCGGGGTCATGTGAGTCAGGCTGTGGGTATCAGGGCTGGCCTGTTGTCCTCCAACTGCTGATATTTTGAAGCAGTTTCCATCCTGCTGGGCCAGTAGGGGGAGCTAGTTCTCCCAAGCTATAGGAAATTATTGGCAAAGACATTTAAGGCTAACTAATGGAACCAACCACTCCCAGTGTCAGCCCATCAATAAGAACACCTAAGAGCTACCCTGACAGCAAGTTTCTGGCTAATAGCACAGGACTACGAAGTCCAGTTTCCTCCCTGGGCGTCAGATCTCAAGAACTGGTTGCTCTTACAGCTGGAATTCTGTGCCTGTGATGGTTAATGCTATCAACTAGACAGGGCCTGGAATTGGCTAGGAGAGTGGCCTCTGGGCAGGTCTGTGAGGGAGTTTCTAGGCTGAATTAAAGGAGGTGGCCACTCTAAATGCGGGTGGCATGATTCTGTGGTCCGGAATCTCTGACCGAAGAAGAAAGTAGAAGCTGGCAGAGTATCAGCATAGCCTTTGTTTGCTTCTTGGCCGTGGATGTAACGTGGCCAGATACCTCTCCTTTCCTGCCATGATAAACTGTATCTCCTAAAGAGTGAACCAAAAGAAATTCCCCTTTAAGGTTTTCTTGTTTGACTTTTGACCACAACAGTGAGGAAATTCACTGTTTCCACTGACCAGGGCCTTGTATGTTTCTGGGTGATTTGTCTTGTAGAGTTCCTGAGTTGTTTCTGTTTCACTTTTGAGAATTTTTATTTTGCATGTATGGGTGTTTTACCTGGTTTGTGTATCAGTTGTGCCTAGTGTGTTGAGGCCAACTGTGTTGAGACTGTGTGTATGTGTATGGGGGGGTTGGATTCCCTGCAACTGGAATTACAGATAGTTGTGAGTCACCATACGGATGCTGGGAGTTGAATCCAGGCTCTCTGGAAGAGTAGCTTTGCTCCTGAGCCATTGCTCTATCCCGCTTTCATTTTCTCTTGAAGTACACCCTGGGAGTTTCCACCGCACATCTGCTTCAAGTCTCAGATGGGCCTGCAGGGGCCTGACCATATGCTTGCAGAGAGTATGTGGTGAGGGAGGAGAGAAGCGGGAATCCAGAGGCGGCCATGGCCCTCTGGTGCTATGCCAGATCAAGGGACTGCCACCTGGGTATAGGATTCTGTGTCAGAGATGACATGGAAAGGAACTAGGAAATCGGTGATGCTAAACCCCAGAGGATGCCCTTGACCTAGGAGCCTCCTGACCTTGAGAAGGACAATCCTGAAAGATAGGCTGCAATTCCCCCAAACTGGTGATCAGAGCCATGATACAGTGAGGGCAAGCTTTTCCTCCTCCTTGAGTTCCCCCTCGACCCCGCCAACCAATTCTCCCTCACTCATGCTTAGCATTAGGTTTTTGAGTCTGAGTCCCTCATTTCTGTATTTCCACAGGGAGGATCTCGATGCAGAATACGCCCTGATAGAAGGTACCTGCTATGCTTTGAATACAGTTTGTCTCCCTCCAAACCATGTGATGTCATGGTATCGAGAGGGAGTGGGATCTTTGAGATGCATTTGGTCCTCAGGGTTATATAACATCCTCCTAAGAGACTGGTGTGCTGGCTCTTCTTGCTCCTAAGTCACATTATGAAGCAACATGAGGCCCTCAGTGGATGTGGGCATCCTTACTTGGACTCCAGAACTATCGATCTAAACAAACTAATTCCTTTATGAAGTACCTAGGCTCAAGGACTCT
Source organism: Ellobius talpinus (assembly GCA_001685095.1). NCBI lineage: Eukaryota > Metazoa > Chordata > Mammalia > Rodentia > Cricetidae > Ellobius > Ellobius talpinus. The sequence goes on along the minus strand of LOJH01007003.1, from coordinate 9,864 downwards.
GCTATAGAACTAGAAAATAGGCCACGTCACTGCCCTACTTTCCTTGTGTGCACTGTCTTAGGCTCTCATTTGCTATGATGGATCTGAAAGCGGCCTGGGGAGGGATGGGCTTATTCCATCTTATACTTCTAGCTATGGCCCGTCAGTGAGAGACTCAGGACAAGGACTCAACCAGGCCAGGAACTTGGAAGCAGGAATGAATGAGAAGACATGGAATAGTGAGCGCTGCTTACTGGGTTGCTCCCCATAGATGTCTCAGCTTGTTTTTTGCATTCTCAAGACTACTTGCCCATGGGTGGCACAGCCCACAGGGCACTGGACCTGGTCACATCCATCATTAGTCAAGAAAAGATCCCACAGGCTTGCCTACAGGCAGATCTTAGGGAGGCATTTTCTCAATTGAGGTTCCTTTCTTCCAGATGACTCCAGCTTATGGAAAGTAGTCAAAAAAAAAAAAACCTAGCCAGCCCACACACCAAGGCTACATTCGAGCTAGCGCTGGCCCAAGAAACTCAGCTGTTGATTCATTTGGAACTGGTTCTGCTTATAGGCCACCCAGTCTACAGATTATGTTGGAAAATTGAAGGCGTAAGTCATAAACAATCCCACACCGGTTCAGAATTATTATTAACAGAATAGTTATTTATTTAAAGGGGAAAACTTACAGATCACCCTCCCAGACAACAGCCTTCTGCCCAATCAGGAAAGGAGCCTAGTTGCCGGAAGCGGAGCCGGAAGCCAGAGAGCAAG
>LOJH01007002.1:0-17571 GCA_001685095.1 Ellobius talpinus | reverse complement strand
TAAATAAAAATCAGCTTCTAAAGACAAAGCAAACATATAAAAATTCTAAAGTGGGAAAAGGTGCCTGCCCCCAAGGCTGACAGTCTGAGCTGAACCCCAGGACTAACACGGTGGAAGGCGGAGCCAGCTCCCACGAGTTGGCCTCTGACCTCCACAGGCACCTCGAAGCACACACATACACAGAACAAATAAAAAATCTAATTAAAATAAAAAAAAGTCTTCAGTCTGGAAAGTAACTGTCCTGCCTTTCCTGCCGAAGCTGTGGGTCTTTTAACCAATCAGGGCTGTGGGTGCTGCCTGCAGCCATGCCCAGATGGACTGCAGTACAACGTGTGGCTTGTGTAGGTGATCTTTGTAAGAAAACGGTGAGATGTAAAGGGATGTGTGCAGGATGGTATAGATATAAAATCCTCTAGGAAAATTTGTGCCGTACTGTCAGCAAGCCATACAAAGGAGTTCAAAATATTTTAAGGTTCTGCCGTGTCCTGGTCTGTCTTCTGCGGCTGTGACAGATGGTGACAAAGCAACCTAGAGAAGGAAATGGTTCACTGGCCTGACAGGTTACAGTCCATCGCTGAGGGAAGCCAAGGCAGGAACCTGGAGGCAGGAACGGAAACAGAAACCATGAAGGAGCACAACTTACTGGATTGCTCAGCTGCCTTCTTCATATAGCCTAGGACTACCTGCCTGTGAGGAGACTTTCTTGGACCACCAGTCCCCAAATCACAACACAGAGACTTATTATTAATTATGAAAGCTCGGCCTATAGCTTAGGCTTGCTCCTAACTAGCTCTTACAACTTAAATCGACCCATTTATTTTAATCTATATTCTGTCATGTGGCTTGATACCTCATCTCTCCATACTGTTCACGCTGCTTCCTCCACATCCGCCTGGAGACCCCACCTTCTTCTTCCCAGAATCCTCTCTGTACCCAGAAGTCCCGCCTAACGTCTTCCTGCCTAGCTATTTGGCCATTCAGCTCTTTATTAAAACAATCACAGTAACACATCTTCACACAGTGTAAAAGAATATTCCACAACACCTGCCTAGGGGTGGGTTGGGCCCTTCCCCATCAATTAGCAATTAATTAACAATGCCCCAGAGACATGCCCACAGGCCAATCTGATGAAAGCAATTTCTCAACTGAGATTCCTTCTTCCCAGGCCCTTCAAGTTGACAGCTAAGATTAGCTAGCATGCGAGGTGAGCCGTGTGGTAGGTGGCACACCTGTCATCTTAGCACTTTCAAGGTGGAAGCAGGAAAATGGGAGGTTCAAGGTCATCCTTTGTTATGTAGCAAGTCTGAGGCCAACCTGGGCTACCTGAGACACTGTCAAAGGTAAGCAATTTCCATAGTGGGTGTTAGTTTAGCAAAGAGTGTTCAAACTATCCACATATTTTACAACTCTAACTTAATTGTAAATGTGGATGGAACATGGGGTTCATATTTAGTCACTGATGTCTGCCAAGCCTTGCTCAGTGGCCTAGTGAAGAACTGCTTTATAAAAATGAGTATCTGGCAAGGATGTGCATTTACAGCATTACCGGATTCTTAGGTATAGCATTCCAAGTATATCTATTAGAGCAAATGTTGCTCTGTGTGTGTGTTTTCTGTATTTTGTGTGTCTTTCTTGATTTTCTGTAACTGTAACACCAATGTGCTGGGAACCCCTACCATAATGAGTGATGCATAAACTCCGTGATTTTCACTGTATCACTTGGAGCATGCTGGGCAGGTCATGCGTCTCTGGCTTCTTTTCAGCATCTCACTTTGAATGTTGTATATCACACCCTCTGGTCTTTTCTTCCGTAGGGCCTCATCTGGCATTAGTCGCTAGAATCTTCGTTTCTAGACACTTGAGTCTGGTCTTGTGCAATCACGCCATGTTTCCACATGTCCATTCTGTCCTCTGGCTCCTTGAACAAATAGAAGTCAGTTTGTTTGTCCATCAGTTCTGTCAGGAGGATCAGGTACATACTTGTGTTTTTACATTTTTATCACACACACACTGTATGCACCAGAGTGTGTGGGTGCCCAAAGACAACAGAAGAGGGCACCTGATCCTCTGGCACTAGTGTTGCATGTGGTTGCGAGCCTCCCGACAGGGGCTCTGGGGTCAGAACTCAGGTTCTATAGAAGGAGCAGCACCCGCTCTTCCCCACTGAGCCATCCCTCCTGCTAGCGTTGTTTATTGTTTACAGATCATTTCCCAGCCGTGGTTTTCCCCTCTCTGGCTCACACTTCTCTGCTTCTCCCGTTTGGCGGTTTATGTTTGGATCTCTGACATCCAGCACCGGATGTTTTTGAACAACTGTCATCATTTGTGTCCTGGGTTCTGCCTGGCAGTCACCGTCGGTTTGGGTCTGCTGGACTTTGCTTTTGCTGTGGTCATGTGTGCGTTTGTCCCACCTTTGTTAGCCTCCACTGCTAGAACGGATCCCACGATGCCTGCCTCTCACCCCGCAGATGTCCCACTCGCACAGAGCAGGAGCCTAGAGGTCACTCTGAGGATGAGCGCACCCATGGCTGCTCTCTCCGGTGCTGGGGTGGGGAAACATTGCCTCCCCAGCACATAGTGGCTGCTGCACTGGGCTGCACTTCCCATGACGCTGTGTGGTCATTGCCTCCCTGTACTATTTATCTCCCTGTTTTTCTAGCGCCTTGTTCCTTCCAAAAATTCTTGGGCATGAACTCTCAAATATTTCCCATGCCCTATTTTCTTTTCGTTTGGAATTCCAATTCCACAAATGCTAACTTTGGTATTTTCCCATAGCTCTTGCAATCTCTGGGGTGGCTGGCTGGGTCTAAGCTGGTGTCATTCCCATGTCCTGCCCATATTTGTCCTGATGAGCCTTTTAGGGCATGCCCCCCTCCCCACCCCTATCGCTGTTCTGCCCAAACCAGGCATTTTAACTTCTCTGGAATGGGAGTGGGATGGCCAGAGAAGCTGGTGAGGTCTTACTTTATACACCTGTGTGCTGCTCCATATATCTACGGCCATTGCTCCGTATATCTACGGCCATTGCTCCGTATATCTACGGCCATTGCTCCGTATATTTACGGCCATTGCTCCGTATATCTATGGCTAGTGCTCCATATATCTTTGGCTCTTCCCACCTTTCCAAAGGACCCAGCAGCCACTGGAAGGCTTTTACATTCTGGGGCCAAAGAGCCCAGAAACACAAAAGTAATTCTTTACCACTGTGGGAAATGGTATGGCAGCTGCTCACAAGCTTAGCATGGGAACATCGTGTGCCTAAGAGTCAGTCCCACTGGTGGGTGAAGAGCTGTGTCACTCCTGTCACTGTGAAAAGGTACCTGGGAGAAGCTGCTTAGGAGAGGAAGGGGTTATTTGGGCTCAGGGCTGGAGGGTCCAGTCCATTGTGGCAGGAGTAAGGCTGCTTGTGCACATGAGCAAATCAGGAAATGGCGAAGGGCGTGGCAGCACCCAGCTGTGCTCTAGTTTGGATTCTATGATGTGGGCAACATCATAAACCAAAAGCAACTTGGGGAGGACAGGTTTTATTTCATCTTACAGCTTACAGTTCATCCACAGAGGGAAGCCAAAGCAAGAACTCAAGGTGGGAGCTGGAAGCAGAAATCAGAGGACGCTGCATCTGGGCTTGCTCCTTGATCTAATTAACTAACCTTTTCATCCGGCCCAAGCTCCCTGCCCAGGGAATGGTACCACACACAGAGGGCCCCTACATCAACAGGCAATCAAGAAAACGTCCTCACAGAGAGTCCTGCAGACCAGTCTGACTGGGGCAACCCCCTGAGGGTTCCCACTTACAGATATGTCAAGTTGACAACCAGCATTGGCCATCATAGCTGGCTTTCTCCTTTTCCCTCTTTTACTCTGTCCAGGACCCCAGGCTAAGGATGGTTCCATTCACAGTCAGTATAGGTCTTTATCCCTCAGACAGTACTTTCTAGAAAGTCTCACAGACCAGCCCAGAGATGTGATTGATTGCTTGATTGTTTTTTGATTTTTGAGACAGGGTCTCTCTATATAGCCCTGGCTATCTTGGAACTCGCTATATAGACCAGGGTGGCCTCAACTCTCAAGAGATCTGCCTGAGTCTGCCTCCCAAGTGCTGGCATTAAAGGTGTGTGTCACCACACCTGGTTAGGCATGATTTTAAGTTTCACTTTATGTTTAATTTTGTGTGTGTGTGCACGCATGTATAAGTTGGGTGGCTGTGGAGGCCAGAGATGCCCCTTGGAACTGGAGTTATAGGCAGTTGTAAGCCACCCAACATGGGTTCTGGGAATCAAGCTCAGGTCCTCTGGTAGATCAGTATATACTGTTAATGGCTAAGCCATCTCTCTGTTCCAATCTTTTTTTTTCTTTTCTTATCAATTTGCAACTTTAGAATTTGTGATCAATGAGCCGCGCTGCTAACTAGCGCCCATTATTGGTGGCTAGCAGTAAGTGCATGGTTGAGTCAATAACTGCTTGCTTTGACACATCTTTGTTTATGACATCTTTATACTGGCAGTGAAATTTAGCAGAGAAAGTGAAATTTAGGTGGAAGTTGCCATCTGCTGAGTGATGCAGAGCTGCACCAGCTTAATCTTTGTTTCAGGACATTTAACGGCTTCATTCTTAAGAAACTGAGTCTCTCTGGCACCCACCCAGGCCCAGGCCAGGGCAGGAGGGAAACCTTGCTCTAGAACGGTCAGCTATGGCTCAGGGTGGCTGCTTCCGTATGTATCCATGTTCTAGACAAGCAGACATACCCAGCGAGCAATGGGCCACATGATAGGTTCAGGTTGCCTGTGGAAGGAATTTGGGTTCTCCCACTCCACATTTTGTGAAAGTGGTCAAGCTTGCTCCTTTCCCCAGCATCTAAATGCTGGGTTTTTCTGCTTTGGTAAGCATCCCAGCAGTGTGGAGAGCCAGAGAACCAACTCTCTGCAGCCCTTCCCACAGGGGCATCCTGCTGACTGCCATAGAAGGGTGCTGGCAGGGTCCCTTTGTATATGGTGGTTTTCTATCCATCTGCCTCTGACATCTGAGCAGATACAGCGCATCTGCAGGGGAGGTGGCCAGGCGGACCTCATCCCCAGTGCCCAGGTCTCAGGGGCCTCTCTCCAGGTACTGCAGGAAGCCAGTCTCCTCCCCAGGGCCTCCACCAGGGTTCTTTGCTCCTTGGCACTCACCTCCCGGGAGAGCCACCTCCCTTATTAACTGACTGCCAAATGGTCTTCTCCCTAGATACCACATGTTCCCCTGTCCCCCAGTTTCTTCGGACTGGCTTTTGGATCCATTCCCTCCATCTTAGCCCATTCTGGCTGCTATCTCTAGATACCAGAAACCTTATAATTTATGAAGAAGAAAGGTTTCTTGCTTACAGTCCTGGAGGCTGGGATTTCAAGGCCAAGGTGTGAATATATTTCATGTGTATGGTGGCATGATCTTACAATGTCCCCCAAAGAGCAGAAGGCAAGGGCCAGAGAGGTGTGTACCTAGAGGCACTGTTGTGGTAGTTTTTAACTGGTCTACACAGGTCATATTGCTAGGGGTATATAAAAAGGAAAAGGAAAATAACATGGAAAAAAAGTAAAGGAGAGCTGCTGACTGGCTTAGAGAGTGAAGGAACTTGTCACTAAACCTGATGACCTGAGTCCCATCCTCAGGACCCACAATGGCAGAAGGAAAATAGACCAACCTCTACAAATTATCCCAAACAGAGTATAAATATAATATTCTAAAATTTAAAGAAAATAGTGGAAAATAGCATGAAGTGATGGAGTGGCTTCTCTGTAGATTTTCAGAAGCAGGAGACGGTCAGTTCTGTGCAGAGAGGTGGGAAGGACGCTCAAGCTGGGGCGTGTCTCCTCAGTGCCCTGGGGATGTGGGAAGTGACCTCAGCACCTAGAGCAGCACAGGTGAAGAGCCAGCTCCTGCTCTCCTCTGGGACCCCTTCAGACTCTAGCACTCTGCTGTGGATGCAGCTGATGGGCTGAAGTCAGGTGACCAACGAGCTGCAGCGTTCCCAGGCTCCGCAGCTGTCAACATCTGAGCCCTGGCCCCCAAGGTAGACCAGCCCTGGACTGTCTCAGGGCTTCCCAATGCCAGGGTCACTCCCAATGGATGGAGTCTCCTGGCCAGCTGTGGGGGCAGGGCTGTCTTTTTCTCTGCCCTTTTCAGCTGTGCCTGTCAGTTCCTCAGTATCTGGCTCCTCCCTGCCTTACCTCTCTGGGCCTTTCTTCACCCTGGGGCTGTGCCCAGATCTCAGCACCCCTGGGAAGCTGTCTCTAGAATATTTTCTCTCAGGATGGCACCCAGACACAGCCCTTCAAGTCATATAGAGCATCACCTTCCATGGTGTCTAAGGGACACAAGTGACACAGGGGGCTTGTTCTGGAGGCCAGCGCTGTCTGGAGGGCTAGCCCTGCAGTCTAGTCCCAGAAGAGAATGAGAACACCAGACAGTGTCCCCTTCTAACCACAGGGACCCAATTAGTCTAGACCAACCCCGTGAGTACGCTCACATCGGGTCCTTGGTGTGATGCCATTCCCAGAAGGCCCTTGCAGGGCTAGCTCAGAAGCACATGGCTGAAATCAGGGTGGCCACCTCAGTGGATGGTGAAAGGAAGCTAATGCTCCCTGCTATGACCAGCAGTGCTTGGGGCCAGCACTCCACAGCACTCCCCTGGGCCCGCACCCTGGGACCAGCCACCAAGTACTCCCTCGCATCCTGAGCTCAGGCATCCCCAGGGAATGTGAACATGACTGGCAGGCCTGCGCAGGCATTCCTCCCCTGGGAAGCTTTTCCAAGACTCCCGGCATTCTCACAAGCCTTTCCATAAATAACAGGCTCCCTCGCCTCTGTTCCTGGAATATGCAGACACTCAAGCGCCTGCTGACTGGCTGACTAAAGCAGCCACAGCTTCTCTTTGCCGTCACTAAGGGCAAAGGGCCTGAAGACAGCGTGACCGTCCAAAAATATGTCTCCCAAAAAGCCAGGCGCGTGACTTCCCTAGTTGCTCCCTCGAGTACTCTTAGTGAGTCCCTATCAACACTTCCAACATCAAAAGAAGACAGGGCCTCACCATATAGCTTTGGCCGTCCTGGAACTCACTTTGTAGACCAGGCTGGTCTCGAACTCATGGAGATCCATCTGCCTCTGCTACCTGAGTGCTGGGATTAAAGGTGTGTGTCACTATGCCTGGCTGCAGAGGTGCATTTTTTAAAGTGCTGCTTTTTATATAGAGATTCCTTCCCTCTCTCCACCCAAACTCTAACCCAGGGGACCCACAGCATTGCACACAGACACAGTCACATATGGTGTGGACCAGAGGACCCACGCATTGCACACAGACATGGTCACATACAGTGTGGCCCATTCCCGGTCAGGAACACAGTCACTGCATTGCCTTTTTCTCTCTCCATTCTCATTATTACCCAAATACGTTTTCAATGCTGAAAAGTACAGAGAATATAAAAAAATGTGTCACTGTTTCCATTTTGCTTTTGAAAAAGTGCTGTTTTGTTTTTGAGAGGGTCTCGCGCGTAGCTTAGGCTGGCCTCCACCTTGCTCTGTAGCTGCGCATGACCTTGAACTCCTGGTCCTCTTGTGTCCACCTCCCAAGAGCTGGGATTACAGCTGTGTGAGACCAGGACTGGCGCACACAATTTCAGTGACAAAACAGGTTGTGCATTGCAGCTCTGTTTTCCTTCCCTTCCTCTTTCCCCAAGTGTGGGTGCATGAACAACAAACACACTTTTATCTTTACATCCTACAACACAGCAGAGATCAGTTTAAAAAAAAAAAGAATAAGAAGAACCAGACAGCAAGTACTTCAGGCTCTGTGGTTAGATGGTCTTTGCTGCTGTGTATAAACAAATCAGAGACAATACGTAAGTGAGCAGACAACATGTGTTCCAATAAAACTTTACTTAAAAGAACAGGCAGCAGGTGGGTTGGTCCTCCAGCAGTACTTTGCCAACCACCGAGTGCACAGCTTTGTAAATTAAATGATGTCACAATGTTGACATCGCTCTACAAAAGCTCTTCTACACAAGGCAATGTCCTGGGGACTTAACAGACAGGTGGCATTCTCCCTATTTCAACTGCCCTAGAGGGGATGGTGAGAGAAGGTGCCCAGCTTATCGCTCTATTCTTTCACTGGGGGAACCTGGCTTATCCTCAGGGAGCCCTGCCAATGTACTTCCACACTTCACCCGATGACTCTTACCGTTTTCAGTCTTCCCGTCTGTAAGTTCACAGGTGGGGCTCCACTTAAGAGTCTGTGGGGTTTTCCCCCCTCCTAACCCAGGAAATAGCGGTGGTGACCTGAACGGTTTCTGTGATGGTTCGTCTTCATTGTCAGCTTACCGTGATTTTAGGATCCCTTTGAGGAAAACCCCCGGATGTGTCTTAGGATGTCTCCAGAGGGGTGTCGTTGAAGGAAGACATCCCAGAATGTGGGTGGCACCATCCCCCTGGGTCCCTGAGGCAGGAAGAGGCTGGTGGAACAGCTTCCACACCTCTCTGGTCCTGTGGCTCTCGCCCGCCGCCACGCCCTCCCACCACGATGGTTCTAATCGATTCTAAACACTGGGGCAAAACATTCTCACTTTGGCTGCTTCTGTCAAGCATTTTGTCACAGGAATGAGAAAAGAAACAGTCACGCCTCACTTTTTCTTCCTGGTGTTGTTTTTAAGACAGAGTCACCTGTTAGGCTGGCCACGAATTATGTGGTGGAGGATAGCCTTGGGCTTCTGACACCTCCCCCCCTCGCCTCCCCACCTCTGGGATCCTGGGATTATGCTCCCAGTTTTTGTGATGCTAGAGACCAAACCCCACTTTGTATGTAAGACCAGCACTCTATCAGTGAGCTGCATCCTCGCCTCACACCCCATCTCTTCAGTTCATGCTTAGATTCTATCCCAGACGCTCGCTCCATCTCTTTAATACGCTCTTAGATTCTATCTCCACCGCTCACTCCATCTCTTTAATACGCTCTTAGATTCTATCTCCACCGCTCGCTCCATCTCTTTAATACACTCTTAGATTCTATCTCTACCGCTCGCTCCATCTCTTTAATACGCTCTTAGATTCTATCCCAGCCGAGTGCCAAGGACAGAGCAGTCACCACAGAGCTTGGCTTCTCAGGATGCAGCCTGAATCTTGGTCTTTCTTTTGAACACGCATGGTCAGTTTCACTATGATGCATCCTGCACACCCACACTAGTCCCCTAGGAGTGCAAACATGAGTTAAAAACCACAGGGGTGGTGGGAAAAGTAGGCAGGCACAGAGGCGTCACCAGTAAACATGTTACCCACCTCGTGAAAACAGCACACATCCTACTTATTTTTATTATTACATTTTTATTATTTTTAAACTTTTTACACAATATATTTTCATCATTTCTTTCTTCTCCCCAAGTCCTCCCAGATTCTTCCCCACCTCCATCCCCACCCAACTTCATGTTTTTCTTCTTCCCTGCCAAAAAAAAAAACCCAAACCAAAAGACAAAACACCAAACCACAATAATAATAACTACCACATGGAGTGGCTTTCTGTTGACCAACTAACTACTCCTGAGCACGGGACCTTCCCTGAAGTGTGGCTGATGCAGCAAGCATCACGCCACTGGAGAAGATGGTTTTTCCTGTCTCAGTAGGTATCAATTGCAAACAGCTTCTTGAGCAAGGGCAGGACTTTGTGCCTACTTCTCCTTTCCCTACAACACACATGTAAATCAGCCGAGAAAGACACATGTGCATCACCATGTAGAAACCCCACCCGGGGGTGTGGGGGATGGGGTAGATCTGGGATGAGTTAGGGGGATCTAACGGGGGTAAATATGATCAAAGTAAATTGTATGAAATTCTCAGGGAATTAAAAAATGATTACTTAAAGAGAAATACAATTTTTAGAAAAAGAAATTGGAGCTGGAGAGATGGCTCAGTGACTAAGAGCACTTGTGGCTTTAACAGAGAACCTGGGTTAGATACCCAGCACCCACGTGACATCCCACAAAGGCATGTTAACTCCAGTTCCAGGGGATCTGATGTCCTCTTCTGGACTCCAAGGGCACCAGACATGCATGCAGGCAAAACATTCATACACATATACATTTTATTAATTTAAAAAATGCATTCTATCTCACCACAAAGAGGGCCTGGGATGCCTGTGCTATCACACCCAGAGGGTCCAGCCTGGAGCCTCCGTGAATGCGGTGGAAGAGTCAGCCCTGGAAATCACGTGGGGCGCTGTGTCGGGAGGAAAGCAACCTTCTCCATGTGTAAGACTCCTGCTGGGACCCCTGCAACAAAGGAGCACAGACATCTTCACTTCCTGTGGACATTGTTCATTGTTGAGTATTAGGTGGCATGGAAACTGTCTTAGGAACTGGAGCCCCCATGCTGTAGGGAGCTGTGGGCATCTATGACAAGATAGAACCAGGCTTGAGCTAAGGATCCTTGGGGATCCTTCCTTCCTCTGGTTTTAGGAAGGGCACCTCTCACACAAGAACCTTGTCGCCTGCTGCAGGGGCAGGCAAAGTCCTTGCTGCACCCGCCTTCCTCAAATCCGTTCAGTTCAAGGGCCTAACATATCAGATCCCATGTTCTAGGAATTCCTAGGCGTCATACCCCATAGGGCCTGGGGGTTTCTGACACACAGAGGACCCAGACAGCCCGGGACAGGTGGGTCTGGTCTGTGGCTTTCCATACTCATTTGGCTGCACTCCCTGGATGAAGCTTTGTGTTTCCATCCTCCTGTGGTCCAAGGGCTAAAACAAAACTGCCCATGACCAAATAATTTGTGACAGCTGCCAACTTCACAAGCCCCAGCTAGAGTCACCTGGGAGGCAAACCTCTGGGCTTGTCTATGACAGTGTCTAGACTGAGTTTATGTGGGAAGCCCCGCCCTAAGTGTGGATGGCACCACACCATGGGCTTGAGTGGCCTTGATTGAATCAAACCAGGAAAGTGAGCTGAGCATCCCCATTCTTTGCCCTCTGCTTCCCAGTTCAGGCACAACAGAAGCAGCTACCATGAAGGACTAGATCCTGGGAGCAGGGAGGCAGAATAACGCACCCCTTCTCTAAGTGCTTCTCCAGTATTCTGTCAGAGCAACAATGGAACCTAACACACTGTTCCTCGCGTCACCGGGTTGGGTAAGCCAGCCTTCTCCAGCAGAATGTTTGTTTCCTTGGCCTAGAAGCTCTCGGGAGCAGTGGCATGGGGGATAGACATACGGCCCTGCCTTTGCCTCTGAGGCATACCTTGGGGGGATACTGTGTTGTGTGCACACGAAGGAAGAGAAGCTGGGGGGCAGTGGGGAGAGGCTCTGCTTGTCCCTCTCCTCTCAAGGCACGGCTCTTTGGAGAGACCTGCTTTAGGACCAGACAGAGGGAGTCTGGCCTTTGGCCACTGTGTAGCCAAGGAGAGACCTCATTCCAGGGCAGCTCCGAAGGCCCTGAGGTGTGTAGAGACGTCTCAAAGCAGGAAGTAGCCCAAAGGGAGACATTTCTAAAAGTCTCTGCCTCAGGGCCACAGTTCCCTTCACAGCAGTTACAGGAATGTAACCTATGCAGGTTGGTAATGATGGTGAACAGGGTGGGGCTCCTCCAGTTCTACTGTGTTGATACAGAAATCCTTTTTCTCACCAGCATTTACCTCCCTCCAAACAACAGAGTTTGTTCAGTTGGGTAAATTTCCTATCTCCGGAGCTAGGGGTGTAGGATGCAAGGTCTGCCAGCAGAGGGCGCCCGCGGCACAGCGATTCCCCCGATCGGTCTCCCCACGGGTGCCTCTGAGACAGCAGGTGTCCTAACGAAAGGCGCACCGGTCCACCTTCTCTGTCCAGCGCTGGACATTCCTGCCTCCGAGCGTCCCTTCCTCATCTCCACAACCCAGCTGCCCCAGTCCACACAGGCACACACAAGGCAGACCCATGTGCACATAGTATTGTAATTCTGTCCTTGCACCTCCATCTGGGGTATGTGGAGCAGGGCAGCCCAGCTTCTTTCCAGCAGGCAGCCTGTCGGTCCCTTCTGCAGCGCTCTCTGCATCTTGCTGCCACAAGGAGGAGCGGCGGTTGCAGCTGTGTTGACGGCAGAAGATCCTGATTAGGTTTGATTCCCCACGTCCTGCCGGGTTTAAGTGGCCAGGAGAATCAAGGTTGCTGACAGCCCTGCTGGCTCATGCTTGTGTGTGGTTCTGGCCTCAACTCACGGCCATCGTCTGCCTGTACTGTAACAGGTTCTCAGACCTTAGCACAACTGACGCTATGTTAGAGGCATCTGACCTTAGAACCCCGTAAGCTCCCAACCTCTGCCAAAACAGGAACAAAGACTCAGTCCATCAAAGAGTCCGTCTATAGTTCCAGGAAAGTCCCATATATATGACCCTTGCCTTTCGCCTTCTGTAGTTCTGCTTTCGTGATCGCAGAAGTGGGACAACAACCAGGATGTGATTTCTGTGCATCAAAGACAAAGGGATATAAGGCTCACGGCTGCATGGTTTGGGCAAGTTCCCCGTGCAGTCGCCAGCAGCAATGAGTGTTCATGTGGCAGTCTCCTGTGGGCATACCTCACAACTGCATGCCCAGGGTCCAGCTGTTCCTGTTTGAACCCTTGGGCCCTCAAAGGCCTCGCTGACTTCTCAGACTGACACACGGCACCTGTCACATCTCGGCTATAGGCACAGTAGTGACAATGGCCAGATCCCAGGTCTTGTTCCTCCACCACACGTGTCCCCAGACTTCTCCCTCACCCAAAAGAAGAGCTTCCACCCTGGGGGGAGCTGGTCCTGCTGGGTCTGAATCAAGTTCCAGGGTTAGAAGCAAAGTTGGGCCGTTGGTGGGCTTTGAAGGGAATCCGTCACTCCCTCAGAGGCAGTGGCCTCGAGGAAGGCCAGGCGGTGTTGGTGGGCAAAGGCGGCTGCGTGGGATCTCTAGCTCCACATTCGCAGTGCCATCGGGATCTGGATCCAGCTTTCTCTCATTTTCAGGATTCCCTCCGTGGATTGCTTGGGTGCAGTGTGGAAGGAGCCACTGTCAACCCTGGAGCAACCGTAAGTTCCCTGCTCGGCCCAGCTCAAGGCAAAGGTGCTTGCTGTGGATAAAGGGTTACTAAGAGACGGAGCCAAGGATGTGGGAGATTTCCCAGGGACAGGAGCAGAGGCAGCATGTGTGTACGTGTGTGTCTACTTGTGTTTACAGGCGTGGTGTGTACATGTGTGGTGCACATGTATGGTGGTGGATGTGTGAGGGTGTTGGTGTGGCAGTATAAAACATATGTGGAATGTATGTACATTTGTGTATACGCACATGCATGCTTATGTACTGGGACACACATGGGCTGTTTAAACTGTGAGGCATGAACTCAAAAGCAGCAGCTTTTGGCTCACCACTGAGGACACTGTGAGCTGCTGCCAGAATCGAAACACACCCATGTGACACTTGTTTGTCACTCATAGAACTCTGGGGTGTAATTACTGTGTTGTTATTGTCACCATATTCATTAGACAGATGAGAAAACGGAGGCAGCAGAGAGATCACCAGCCTGCCCCTTCTGGCTCTGCTCCAGTGCTTCCACAGCAGAAGCCAGCAAGAGGCACTGCACACCCTGAACCAGCAGGGGGCACCGCACACCTCGGACCAGCAGGAGGCACCGCACACCTCGGACCAGCAGGAGGCACTGTGTCACTGGCCTTGAGGGATCACGCTGGACCTGGACCTCACGTTGAGATGGTCCCAGATAGAAGCTTCCAGCCAGGGCTGTGACCACAGCATGGAGAAGAGGTCTTGCCTGCTGGGGAAGCCTGTGCTTCCAGGACCAGGTAACCTTCTGAAGGAGGAGAGAGACACTAGACGCTGGATCAGAACCCACTAGAATCTGAAATGGCTTGTCTCCAAACTGCTAGCTGACCAGCTAAAAGGCTCTCCAAGAATCCTAGGAGATGTGAATTTCAGTGGGACACTGTGGTGGTTTGAATGAGACTGTCCCTCAAAGGCTCGTGTGTTTGAATGTTTGGTCCCCAGTTAGGGGACTATTCAGGAAGTATTAGGAGGTGTAGCCTTGCTGAAGGAGGTTAAGTCACCGGGATGGGCTGTGAGGTTTCACAAATCCACACCAAGTCCAGTCTTTCTTTTGATTCGTCTGTTGTCTACAGATAGGAATGTAAAACTCACGGCTACTGTTCCAGAGCCATGCCTGTCTGCCTCCCGCCTTGATGATGTTCCAGAGCCATGCCTGTCTGCCTCCCGCCTTAATGATGTTCCAGAGCCATGCCTGTCTGCCTCCCGCCTTGATGATGACAAACCTGCTAACACTGAAAGCCAGCCCCCGATTAAATGCTTCATTTTTATAAGAGTTGCCTTGGTCATGCTGCCTCTTCAGAGCAACAGAACAGTAACTACATCAGACACCTTTCAACCCAACTTTTGATGTAGAAACATCTGTCTTCTCAAGGCCCTGGGAGGCTGTGATTGTCTCTCCAGCTGCTGCCATCAGCCAGTGCTCCTTTAAGAGACGGTTCTAGAAAGACTGGAAACACATCCCTCCCATGATGTGTGAGATCCTCCTGATGGAGGTACATATTCACTGTTGTGAGCACAGGATGTCAAACAGATGGTCATATTCCTGTCCACATTTATTGTAACCCAGTAACAATAAATCTAAGAGCTATGTTGATGTCGTTGGTTTTAATTCACCAAGTGCTACTGATTGCCCTTGACAGATGTGGCCACAGCAATTTTGGGTTCTTCTACCCCACTCTTAATTACTAATGCTCCCACATACTTTACACAATGATGTTACAGGTTGCCAACAAAAGGGTGGCAGAGACTGCAGGGCTCAAAGGGTCCTTTGCTGCAGCAGGATCAGAGAGCACAAGGACGCAGCCAGGTGGCTAGATGTCAAGGAACCTGTCGAGGAGCTGGATTTAGCCTGAGCTGGTTCAAGGATACACCTGGGGCCGGGTGAACTGCAGTTTAGGCGGGTCATGTATGTCGAGGGGGCAGGTCTGTGAGGGTTAGAAGTTCCCACGTACGGATTCTGTGTTGGATGCCCATGATGAGCTGATGTGACTCTGGAAAAGCATTGCATTGCAGCTGAAACGGTGTGTTCACGGACCTGGTTTTCTGCAATGGCTTTGATATTCCCATGCTCGCACCTGTTCCTGGCTTTAATTGGGTAAGTCTATGGGTGGTTATAGTTTGCGTGTAAATAAGCTATGTCTCATCTGTGCCTCGTGGTCTGTGCAGGACTGATGGTGGCTGCCTGCTTGTGCAAACAGTGTGCAGAGTCATGCCTCAGCATGTGCTCCATGGGGAACAAACTACTGATTTATAATGGGGAGTCGCAGCCTGAGAACCATTGTCCTGCATACAGTGTGACACAGCCTGAAGTTGGTCCCAGCCTGAGAGCCATTGTCCTACATACAGTGTGACACAGCCTGAAGCCAGTCCCAGCCTGAGAGCCATTGTCATACATACAGTGTGACACAGCCTGAAGCCAGTCCTGGTTCCAGCCTGAGAGCCATTGTCATACATACAGTGAGACACAGCCTGAAGTCAGTCCTGGTTCCAGCCTGAGAGCCATTGTCATACATACAGTGAGACACAGCCTGAAGCCGGTTGTCCTGTATACAGTGTGACACAGCCTGAAGCTGGTCCCAGCCTGAGAGCCATTGTCCTACATACAGTGTGACACAGCCTGAAGCCAGTCCCAGCCTGAGAGCCATTGTCCTGTATACAGTGTGACACAGCCTGAAGCTGGTCCCAGCCTGAGAGCCATTGTCATACATACAGTGTGACACAGCCTGAAGCTGGTCCCAGCCTGAGAGTCATTGTCCTACATACAGTGTGACACAGCCTGAAGCTGGTCCCAGCCTGAGAGCCATTGTCCTGTATACAGTGTGACACAGCCTGAAGCCGGTCCCAGCCTGAGCTCAGCAACCCACCTCTCTCTCCACGACTCTGTTTTCCCATTACTGGGGGTGTCTCATGGGGGGGATTGTTGGAGGAAGCTTTGGGGGACTCAGGTGGAACGTATTATAAATAAAATCAGGCAGTTCATTTTCATGGGTGCCCCAAACCAGATTAGGTCCAGCTACAAAGGAACAAAGAATGGTAGATTCTGCGAATGCCTGCTACTCTGGCTATCCGCCCCCCCCCCACATCTGACCAAGCTCTGCTTAGCTAGCCACCCCCCAGACGGAAATTTTGAAGAGAAA
Source organism: Ellobius talpinus (assembly GCA_001685095.1). Lineage (NCBI taxonomy): Eukaryota > Metazoa > Chordata > Mammalia > Rodentia > Cricetidae > Ellobius > Ellobius talpinus. The sequence goes on along the minus strand of LOJH01007002.1, from coordinate 1,365 downwards.
AATGCTCATAGCCAAGTTTGCCTGTAAGGTCCTGCAGCTGATAGGCCTTGAATAAATGGGATGTAAAATATATGAACCCAAACATCCCTGGGTGGAGTGATAAGACCTAGGTGGCAAGGAAGGCTGTTCCTTCTCGACACCTCAGAAGAGGGAGGCGGAGCCTATGTTAGGGTCACAAACTGTTCTCTGCTTAGTCAGTGCAGTGCATCTACCATGCTAGGCGGGAGCCCAGCCTTCCATGGTGCTCTTCTGAAGTGGGCGGAGCTGTTTCTTATGAGGTCTGTTCTCAAGCTGAACTCACCAGGGACGAACCCTCCCCACCTTTAGGAGACGCCTGTGCGCATCTAGGGTTGAAACTGGATGGAGGTAACAGAGATGCCAAGGAGCCCCCAAAAGCCATTTGGTAGGTCGTGGGATGGACTGAGGAGGTCATAAGGCAAGCCGGCAAGGGGAAGCTGGCAAGGGTCCCCAGCCCGAGACTACCGAGTCCGGGCTACTCCCAACACCCATTCTGAGGGAATGGTGATCCTCATCTAGGGACCAGATGAGGGTCAAAGCCAGGGCTTCCAAGCAGGCGTGTGTCTGTGGGTGGGGAAAGGGTGAGCACTGGGAAGCATGGACCATGCCCCCAAACACCACTAGAAGGGCAGCAGAGAGAGACCAACCCAGAAAGCCCACTGTGTCCTTGGCTGCACATGGACTGTTCTCTGTCTCACTGAAGCAGGCTGGGGTGAAGAGGGGTAGCTGGGAAGAGCTTGGGGTGCCCCTCATTCTCTGAAACACCAATGCCTAGGAGTTGCCCCAGCCTCAGGGAGGCCTGTAAGGCCTGGAGTCATTGGTTTACACAGGTAAAAACTGCCACAAGGAAGGGGAAATCAGAAAGCATGGTGTGTGTGTGTGACATTTTCATACACACATCATGTATGTGTGGAACCAGTAACATGTACGTTAACTTTAAAATAACGATCTTATATTAAAAAAAAGTGCAAGAGAACAAAAAGGCCAGGGCTTTGGGCAGCCCAGTGTTCTGCCACTGAGGCAGTGCCAGGTGCCTCTCATCTCTGGGCACAGCCAAGGCTTTAAAATGACAGGTGTCAAGATGTCTCCGTGGGTTCAGATCAGGACTAGGGACAGCTGGGCCCTCTGCCTGCCAGAGGACCTGAGTTCACATCCGAGAGTCAGATCAGGGGGTGTCTGCCAGAGTCCTGTGAGCAGGTGTTCCTGTCCCCATAGTCCCTACGGAAAGGCCAGAACAGGGGCTGCACATGGAGGTGTCACCTGTGATCCACAGATTTGGGAGGTAGAAGCAGAAGAATCGGAAATTCAAAATCAGGCTTGGCTATATAGCAAGTTTGGGACCGGTCT
>LOJH01007001.1:10331-26262 GCA_001685095.1 Ellobius talpinus | reverse complement strand
GCGCGCGCACACACACACACACACACACACACACACACACACACACACCACACCAGGGCTGTACTTCTGAGTCTCTGGCCTGGGGAAGGTTTCATGCCAGGACTGAGCCCCGTGGCCCACTTGCACCACACCTGGGGCCCTTGGAGATCATCAGGAAAAGCTCAGAGCATCCTCTAGTAGACAAAGATGGCATAGGGACAAGACAATAGGACAATGCCACAGCACCTGCTGCATTAAATACCACAAAATAGATGGCTTAACAGCCAGGAGCACATGCGACTCATGCAGAGGACCCAGATCCAGTTCCTAGCATCCACATAGTAGCTCCAGCCACCCAACACCTCGGGTCCCTGTAGGCACCTTCATCCATATACTCATACAAAGACAGACACATGTATAGATAACTTAATAATTCTCAAAAACACAAACAAGATGGATGACTTCTGAGGAATGATGTCCAATGTTGAGCTCTGGTCTCCACATGAACATATAACTGCACACATGTGCGTTCTCTCTCTCTCCCTCTGTCACATCACTGTGAATTCACGCACCCTGGTACAACAGAGTGCTAACTGGCAACAAAGGCTAATAAAGGCTAGGTCAAGGAGAAGACCCTCTGCCTCAAGATTGGTAAATATGTATTTTCAAACGTTAACTCTGAATTACATATCTGTTGCATTTTTGAAGCTGAATACAATAAGGCAAAAGGCCAGACCTCTAGGGAAGGGCACTAGTGGGCCCGAGATATGCTCCACACAGAGACCCACTGTCTGCAGTGTGCTCCCTGGGAAACGAGCAGGGTTCAGGAGGATCCTCTGGAAGCTGTTTGTGATAAGTGCTTCCCAGGCCAGGGTCAGCTCCACTGGACTTAGCACTTAACACTAGCCTGGATCCCAGCTGGGAGATTGGAGTAAGATTTTTTACCACCCTGCTGACCCTCAGTTTACACACACACACACACACACACACACACACACACACAAATACACACACACAATGTTTTGACCTGGCATGGTGGTACATGCTCAGGACATGAGAAGTAGAAGCAGAAGACCCAGAAGGTATGCACCAAGTTCAAGACCAGTCTGTCTCAGAACAATGATAGCAAAGGGTTAATGTTTTGAAAAGACACAGCTGACAGCAACTGGCCAAATTCCCTATGACACATGACAGGCTCCCTTGGTCCATCCAGATGTTCTCGTCAGTTTAATCTTATATATACCCCTTCAAAGCAAGAACATGGACATCCCATATCTCCAGAGACTTTTCAGCACCCACAACCAGGGAGGAAAGCTGATAGCTCAGTTATCTATGACAGGTACACATATCTATTGCTCCCAGGACCCCATCAAATCAGAGAAAAACACCAGCTCAAGCCCTCCTGCCTTAGGCACCAGGCCCTACGGTCAGTTTATCATCCCTGCCACAGCAGAACTGGGACTGAAAATCCCCGTGCCAACAATCCCATTTTAACCCCTGTAAGTATAGCCAATATTTATATATAGAATTCATAACAGATGGTTTCTCTTCCATTCCAATAGCCTATGTTTTACACTGTTTACATGGTTACCCCCAAACAAGGCCCAATTCCAGGTAATCCAACCCTTTGCTGCGACCCCAAAATAAGGAGCAATCTTGGTCTATGCCTTATTTATAATCACAGACCGTTACACTGGGCCTCCAATGGCTCAAGGAGTGCATGGGAGTCTGTGCACACATGGTAGATGAGGGGTGGGGAGGGGTTCTAGTGCCAACTCAATGGGCAAGGCCAAGCCACAGAAAGAACAAGGATGCACATACAAGAAGATACTTAGTTGGAGAGCATGCACACACATGTACACTCACACAACCTCACACCACCTAAACAAGGTGCCCCAAGGAGGTGGTTACTGGCCGTGGGTACACTATGCAAGCTTTCTGGTGGGGAGCTGGGGTCTCAAAGAAGGAACAAGGTGGTAGCACACACCTTTAATCATAGCACTTGGGAGGCAGAGGCAGGCAGATTGCTGAGTTTAAGGCCAGACTGGTCTCTAGAGCGAGTTCAAGACAGCCAAGGCTGCGCAGAGAAACCCTGTCTCAGGGGAAAAAAAGAAAAAAAGAAGACAGATGAAACAGTGACAACATCCCAGAAAGACATCGAGCTGCAGCTACGCACCTCAAATCCATGAATTCTACTAATGGGGCACACCTCAGCTCCTCAACACCTACGCTTTGGTGATTATCAGCTTGGGGTTCTCATAGGACCTGCGCCTGCACATATCCTTGTATCCCATCCACAGGGCCACAACTCCAAGGAAATCCAGAACCACTCACTCTAGCTCCATTCACCTTCTTTCATCTGTCTGTCCACTCAATGCTGCCCACTCAGTGTTTCCCACCCCCCGCCTCCCACTGCCCATAGGAATCGACTTTGAGGCCTTGTTTTTAATGTGTATGGGTACACCGCCTGTTTGGGCATGCACATGCGTGGGCAAGCACAAACCTGGCACCTCTGTAGGTCAAAAAAGGGTGTCACATCCTCTGGAACTGGAGTCAGAGGGAATCATGAGCCACCTGTAAGCACTGGAGTCAAACCTTGGTCCTCTGCAAGGGTAGTCGGGCTCTTCACTACTAAGCCATCTTGACACCAAATCTGGGACTTTCTACAGTGTTTTGTTTAAAGGTTTTACACAAGATAAAAATGCAAAATCCATCAGCTAAGGTAGTGTCAAACACCTTTAATTCCACACTCAGGAGGCAGAGGCAGGCAGATCTGAGTTTGAGGACAGCTTGAACTACACAGTGAGACCCTGTCTCAAAAAAAAATTAAAGGCAGGGTGTGATGGCTCACACCTGTAATCCCAGCACTCTGGAGGCAGAGGCACTGAGTACAGTCAGTTCTGTGTGTGTGTGTGTCTGTGTGTGTGTGGTAAGTGAAGAAAGTGTACTCCTATAATCCCAAGGAAGTAGAGACAGGAGGACTCACTGTGAGTTCAAGGCCAGCCTGATCTGCATAGACATTTCAGAGCAGCCAGGACTATACAGTGAGACCCTGCCTTAAAAAAAAAATCACCATAGCCAGCACAGCAAAAAGACATGATGGTGTCTACACATGTCAATGCATAATAATGAAGATCCATTTACTCTTCTTTCTTCCTTTTTATTTTGCAGGATTGAGGATCAAACCCAGGCCTTTGTGCACACTAGGTGAGCTCTCTACCACTGAGCTACACCTCCTATGTAGCTCAAGATGGCCTTGAACTCACAGAGATCCTACCTCAGTCTCCCTAGTCTAGGAACCATTGATGTGGTTCACAGCCAGTGAAAATCTGGATCTGTTTAAAAATGGGAAGCACCCCATCACTGAGTACAGTCAGTTCTGTGTATGTGTGTGTCTGTGTGTGTGTGGTAAGTGAAGAAAGTGTACTCCTATAATCCCAGGGAAGTAGAGACAGGAGGACTCACTAGCCAACTAGTCTAGCCAAATCAGTAAATTTCAAGATTGGCGAGAGACCCTGTCTCAAAAAAAAACTACAGTGATTAGAGAAGACACTGACCTCTGCCTCCATATATACTCATACATGCCCACACACAAGCACATACACACACGCACACACACGAAGGGCAGTGGCTGTAGCTCAGTGAACACTTGCCAGATATGTGCAAGACTCTGGGTTCCATCCCCAACACCACAGAAAGTGTAAGCGATGGCTGTTAACAGTGGGCACCCTTATGTGTCCCACCCTCTACTGTACTGAAAGCCTACAGTAAAATTCTAGGGAAGGTAGGGGGAGCAGAGGACAGGGTGCTGTTGGGAAGCACACAGAACCCCTGCACAGCCTTGCCTTTCTATCCACAGGCAAGTATCTCAGTTCTCTTTCATGTCTTTCTGTAGTTTTGTCTCATATATGGCTTACACATTATTTTCCATATATAATCATACATCTTATTAAATACATTACATGTTTGAAATTTGAACCCCCCCGTGTGTGTGTATACACATGTGTTTACAGGTGACTTCCGAGGCTAGAAAAAAACATCACATCTCCTGGAGCTGGGGTTACAGGTGGTCGTGAGCTAGCTGCCTGATGTAGGTGCTAAGAACCAAATTCTGGTCCTCTGAAAGAGCAGCCAGCAGTTAACTGCTGAACCATCTCTGCATCCCAGGTCTTTTTTCCTAAATAGAACTGGCAGGACAATGATAGCCTACAAAACTCCAGGAATGTCACCATAAACCGTGAACTTTATAGACAGGTTGGGGTGGTAGGCGGTGTTCCACCTCCAAGCCAGGAAGCTCTATGTCTCTCTAAGATGCCATGTTCAGCTAAATGAAAATGCTCACTGCTGTGTCACGTGCAACATTCTTCTTTTTTTAAACTTCTTTTTATATACACCGGTGTTTTTGCTTACATGTATGTCTGTGTAAGGGCACCAGATTCCCCAGAACTAGAATAATAGACAGCTGTGAGCTGCCATGTGGGTACTGGGGATTGAATCTGGGTCCTCTGGAGGAGCAGCCAGTTCTCTTAACCACTAAGTCAACTCTCCAGCCCTGACAACATTCGTAGTCAAGGTAAAAGAAAGTGCCAACACACCTTTAATCCCAGAACTTGAGGGAGACATAGGCAGGCAGATATTTATAAGTTCAAGGCCAGCCTGGTCTATATAGTGAGTTCCAGGACAGCAGGGACATATAGAGAAACTCTGTCTCAAAAGCAACAACGATAATAATCTAATGAAAATAAAAGGAAGTACCACACTCAGTGACTCACAGTTCCCCAAAACCTGGGACCTTCCCCACCTGCATGTCCCACCTGGGATCTAGAATGCAACAGGAGCTGGACCACTGCACTTGCCTCCTGGCCAGTGGCAGGGTCACTCACACCCAAGCCACCATGACGGCCATGACCTGAGCCACAGACGCGCACATCTTCCCAGGGGCTCTTGCCCAGCGAAGGCTGCTCTCAGTGACATGATGGATAGAAATGAGCAGCTTGGTGTTTATGAAGACTAAAACCTTAGGTTTCTTGTAACCCCTCCTATCCTACCACAGGCCAACCCTTAGTGGAAACCTCAGCAAACATGGAGAACGGCTCTCTTCCCCACCTCCTCCTGAGCTACCTATAGCCTCCCTATCCGTTCACCCATCCATCTACCCATTTATCTGTCTGTCCATGTGTCCATCTTTCCATACATGCATCCATTTATAGGCTTCTGGACCTACTGAGCCAGGAAACGCCCTCATCTGGCCACAGCGCCCATTCCATACCCACCAGAACAGCCCCAGTCCCCAGCATAGTCTACCAGGCCACCTCCAGGCCATTAGCCATTCTCATCCTACAGTCCTGACCCTGACTCAATACTGGTCCCCAAGGTCTGGGGGGAAACCCTGTCTTCCCAAACCCTGGGCCATACTCACCTCTTCGGGGTATGCATAGCTGATAAGCCCAGCAGGGCCCAAATCATAGCTAGCCAAGGCCATCATCTATGTCAAGACCAAAACAGCCATAGCCCGACCTGCACATCCAGAAATGTGACGGAGCACATTCTGAAAGATGACAGGCCTCCCCCACAGCAGAGGCTGATGCAACTCTGAAAAGCTTTTGTTGTAACAGAGTTGGGGAACCCTCAGGAGCACAGAGCACAAGAGCAGAACCCGCTGTGCTGGTAAAGCAGTGGGAAGAAGTTTCCAGAATATCACAAACCCTACCTTAGACTGGCCAGCATGGTGAGCTGGCCACACTTACAGAATTGCATCACAATGTCTCTGGCTACAGAACAAGGTCACCTCTTCACATCAGATCCTCACACCCCCAATTCCAACCCTCTCTGTTCCAGAGAACACTGGTTCCCCACAGCTACCTCTGCATGCAAACACCCCCAACTGCAGGCTAGAGCTTGCCCTCTGCCTCTCCGCACAGGCACACCCATTTCTGCTGCCCCTCGGCACCTCATCCAGTCCTCTCCAACCCCCATACATTCTTACTCTCACACATGTGACTCACCTCCATTTTCAAACAAACACAACCAAAAGCATGCCAGTACACACACAGACAAAAGCACACATATGCACGCACACACATTCACTGCACCAGAGGAAGCCTTCATTAACTCTGAGATTTAGGCAAACTTCCTGGGCAGGAACCACATTTCAAAGGTCAGGGAAGCAGACGAGTAAGAAACATGGTGGGGGCAAGTTTGCTCAGTCACCCCTGAATGTCCTAAGACAAGTGAAGTCTCAGGACCAAAAAAAGGCTCTGCCAGGGTGGCTGCTGGGAAGCTCACTGGCCTCACACCATGGGAAGCCCCAACTCTGAGGGGTCTTATGGCCCCAGTGGCCTAAGCCCTTTCTGGAGCTATATGGTCCTCATTCCCATACACCATGTCACTCCTACCAAGGACATTTCCAGGGTTGACCATCAGATTGCCATGGTACCTGTTCTCAACAGAAGTCAGCCACCCAATACCACCAGGTCCCTGAACCAACACCCAGAGCAGAACCAGCTGTGGGTTGGTCACTAGCTCAGCTCAGTCACATGAGGGAAAGATCGAAGCTTCCTTCCTTCCAATACCACCATGGTCTATTGCCAAGCAACTCACCAAGGTCATATATACTGTGTTCACAGAGGAGACAGCTACCAATCCTAGGACACATTTTCCACCAGGCCTGGTTTATGCGATCCTGGCGATCAATCCCAGAGCTTCATGCACATTAAGCAAACACTCAACTGACATTCTTTGTCCTGTTTTTTTGGGTCTAAACCAGGAAACACATTTTGAAAAGCACTGGCCTAGAGTCAGAAATAAAATAGAGTGAGAAGAGCCAGAAGAGGCTGGGCAGAGGCACATGGAATCAAGAGTGGGGGAGAAGCCCAGGCTGGCTTGTTCCCTGCCAGAGAGGCCAGCCTAACTTCCCGCTCCTTTCACAGACCAAAAGCCTGATGTGTAGCAGCAACGGGCTCACCTATGCCCCACTACTATGCCCCACTACGGCATTTCCCTCATACCCTATAGGCTCCTAGGCCAGTGACCGTCTTATTTCTCCACCACAGAGGACTGTTGGCCATAGATACTCTACAACATTAATTCACACCCCATCCAGTGCTGAACCAGCATGACCTCAGCTGAGTAGACCCTGCCCCTAACCCCAGGACCTCATGGAGCCTACCAGAGCCAGCTCAGGTGTGCAGTCTGTGTCTTCACGTGACCAAGACCTCAGCTAGAAAGGGAACCATCTAAAAGATGGCCCCAGGCCAATGGCCTTCACAGAGTCCAGGACACAGCTACTAACACCCCACAGTAGAGGTTTTCCAGAAAGGAAGTCCTTTACCATGAAAGTCATTTCCCCTGTTAATTAGTTTAACTGGGTGACATCCGCACTCAAGAACTGTGACAGTTTATGTGTGGGGGTGCTGGGTGGCCCAAGGGAAGGATGGCAGCCACCAGGGCTTCTCTGGGGGAACTCTGCCTCTCCTGACGACCCTTCACCCCCTGACACGAATGTGCACGCGTGCAGGCACACACAAGCATGCACACACTCCCAAAGCCCCAATTTACCAACCACATAATGTTACCAGCTCAGGGATACCCAGGACAAATCGTGACATTGATTTAAGTCTGCGAATGTGCGTTTTCACTAATTAGAAGGTTTAGGGCAGAGTAGAGAAAAATATGTATTTCAGAATCCCAGTTTGACTTGCCAGAAACCAGCCCATTACTAACATTCTTATTTTCGACAAAATATAGCATTCTGATTACACATCTTGGTCCCATGGCTCCCAGCCTGCCAGGCTCCCGGAAGTGGCCCACGACCACGGCAAAGAGCAGGACAACAATCCCAGGATGGAGATGCACTCAGAGTCCTTGGGGACTGAGTGCTTGGACACTCTGGTGGAGGCAAGTCCTTCCTCGGGACAGTGGCAGCTTTCTCCCAATACCTCATGGTTTGTTCTACCAGGTACAGGACAGCCACTCAGGTTCGTGAATGAGGGAAGACCAGCCCATGAGACACCTCCCCCATGAGGGCAACTGTAACACTGCAACCCCTCTCCAGGTCTGTTTCCCATCTGTTCAACAGGTCTCCACCAGTAAGAAACAGAACCTACAAGGGGCGCCTTTGGTGATTTTGTTTGTGTTGGATTTGAGAAGTGTGTGTGTGTGTGTGTGTGTGTGTGTACATATACAGGTGTTTAGGCTGTATGTATGTCAGTGTACAAGGTGCATGCCTGGTACTTGCAGAGGCCAGAAGAAGGTGTTGGATCCCCAGGACCTGAAGTTAAAGAAAATTGTGAGCTGTTATATGGGTGCTAGGAATCAAACCTGATCTTAACCACTGAGCCATCCTTCCAGCATGTGGTTTTTTTCAGACTGGTATCTTGTATGTAGCCTAGGAGGGCCATGAATTCCACCTCCCAAGTGCTGAGATTATAGGCATAAGTCACCATACCCAACTCCTTAAAGTAATTTCAAAGATCTAGGTGGTGGGTGGCACTTGTCTTTAATCCTAGCACTAAGCAGATCTCTGTGAGTTCAAGGCCAGCCTGTTTTACAGAATGAGTTCCAGGACAGCCAGGCTCACAAAGAAACCACATCTTGAAAAACAAAAACAAACAAACAAACTTTTAAAAAAACATTTACAATTCAAATAGGCTTCTACTCTTTCTATTTCTTTGGGCCTCAGTTTCCCCACCTCTAATCCAGGGACTGTCCCATCCACAAGACAGAAAAAAAAAAAACCTCAGTGGTTTTTATCTGTTGTTTCTGGGTATTCCAAAGGAAAACACATTTGTTTACAAAGGTATTCATTCCTCAGCACACCCAGCACACGAAGCACACACACTCGGGGATGGTTCTGTTCAGACCAGTTTCTCGGTATCAAAGCCAATTCCCCAGCACAAAGACTGGCCGAGGGGCTCCTCAGGTGCCATGCTTACCCCTGTTTGGTGCCTGACCCTCGTTCATCTAAACAGAGAAGTGACAAGCTGAGTAGCCAGGGCTGCAACTCAGACATAGCCTCTGGTGACGCCGGATTTTCCAGGCTGCCACCTGCCCTGCATCTGCAGTGACCTAAGCCTGGACTCCTCTTTAGTTGAGGAACTAGCACTAGACACAACAGCTCAGAACTAGAATGCTTGCTCAGGATGTAGGAAGCCCAGCACTTGGACAGACAGACAGCCAAGGAAAAGTCACTGAGACTCAAGGTAACACAGACATCAGAGTTCTAGTGTCCCCAAAAGCGATGCAGATCGAGAATTCGGCTTAGATGAACTCAGAGACCCAGGACTGGAGCTATGGTCCAGCTGTGGTGCCTGAGCCACACCCTGAGAATCACTGCCAACCCCGCAACAGTCAGTCAGACCTGCCAGCTAGCCCGCTTGGCACTGACGCATTTCCATGGAGGTGGGAGAAGGTGGGATGGCCCAGGCCCTCCCTTGTGGGCCAGAGAGGAAGTGGTTCCCGTGTGGCCACAAAGATCTCATTGTTCTGTTCTCAGAGAGGAAACTGGAGAACCGATTTCAGAAACAAGCCTACCTTTGTAGCGGCTCCTGTTTCCTTTGAGAGTCATAAAAACCGCCAAATTTATCATCGCTCTCCAAAATCTGTTTATTGAGCCAAAGTCGCAGCCTTCTGCTTTGGAAAGTCACAGCTCTGGAAAAAAAGTGGGCACCCAGGTGCCAAGGCCCAGGGGCCACCGCCCCAAATGGTGACGGTGCCAACTCAGGATCCAGTAACACACTTTCCCCTTTGTGGCCAACTGGACAGATGAAATGAGAGCAGAAGATACAAAGCTAGCTCTGGGGTGCAGAGATGGCATTGAACCCTTGGCCTTCTGGCCCCAGCCAAGCTTATCAGAGCACCAACATCTCAGAGGTTTGGGAGTTTGAGGTCTGGCTGTCTTGGAGCCTCACTGGGTGGCAGGTCTGGAGGTTGGTGGGGATGCAGAAGAGCCCAGGAGCCCTTCCCACAGCACCTGCGGACACTAGGGCACACGAACTCTGCAGCTGGGACCCAAGGATGACCCAAATTCCTTATCAAAGAAATCCAGAGAGCGGCTCTACTTTGGCTGTTCTGGGATAGGTCCTGGCTTAGTGAACCTACAGATCTCATGCCTGCCCACCTTCCTAGCCTGCTGTCTGCCAGATGTCACCTAATCCCCACAGGAGGTGGAACTGCTGTCACCTGTGCTACAGACAAGAAGACTGAGACCTAAGGAAGGCAAGGAACTTGACAAGTACCATCTGGGGTAACTCTGCCAAGGGGATTCAGATGCCTGGTTGGGGAGGGGGATTGCCTGATTCAATAGGGAGAGGGGTGTGGGAGTACACACCTACAATCTCAGCACTACAGAGTCTGAGGCTCAAAAACAGTCTAGATAGGCTACAAAGAAAGATTCTGTCTCAGAAAAAGGTAGCAGAGGTGGAGGGGGTGCTGGAGAGATGGCTCAGAGGTTAGAAGCACCAGTTGCTCTTCCAGAGAACCTGGGTTCAGTCCCCAGCACCCACGACTGCTCACAACCATCTGTGACCCTACGATCATGTCTTCTGATATCAGACGACACCAGCCACACATGCAGGCAAAACAATTATACATATAAAATAAACTTTAAAAAACATTACTGCATTTTGCTCAACACCCAGACTCCTCTGCAAAAGTATCAGATGTGAAAAAAACATCCAGCTGTTAGGCAGATAGTCTGCAGGAGTGCCCAGGTGGCCCTCATCTTCCCCACTACACAGGAGGACCAGCAGACAAGCCTCTCCACCTGTTCTTATGGGGCCCACCTGCCAGATAGCACAGGGCCAGCAGCAGAGCATGGCCAGTCAGCGAAGGTAAGCAACCCTAAGGGTTTTGATCCGGGCTCCCAGCCTAGGCAGCTCCCCTCACAGCACCAGGAGGGGCCCATGTTCTCCTCAGCCTCAGCACTCACTTCTGCAGGTCAGAGTTGTGAAGACAGCAAACATGGAGACCATACAACAAGGAATAAGGCCCTGAGCTGGTTAGTTTGAAGCCAACTTGACGCAGCTAGAGTTATCTGAAAAGGAACCTCAATTGAGAAAATGCCTCCATAAGATCTGGCTGTAGGGAGGATGGAGAGATTGTTCAGTGGTTAAGAGCATTGGCTGCTCTTCCAGGGGGCCCAAGTTCAGTTCCCAGCACCCACATGATGGCTCACAACCATACAGAAGGGGTTCTGATGCCCTCTTCTGTCTGATGCCCTTTTCTGTCTCGTAGGCATACATGCAAACAGGGCATTCATATACATAAATCTTTAAACCCAGCCCATTGTGCATGGGGTCACTCCTGAGCTAGTGGTTCGGAGCAAGCCAGTGAGCAGCATCCCTCCATAGCCTCTGCATCGGTTCCTCCCTCCAGGTTCCTGCCCTGACTTCCTTCAATGGCTGACTACAATGCGGAAGTGAAAGCCAAATATATCCATTCCTCCCCAACTTGCTTTTGGTCATGGTGTCTCATGGAAGCAATAGAGACCGTAACTAGGACAAGCCCCATGTGCCACCTCCTCACAGTGACCACCCAGGCTTTGTGGGTACCTGAGGGTCTGCAGATAGCAGACAGATAGCCCCCACAAGATCAATCTAAAGCTTCCGTAATTGGGAGCTCAGAGGTAGATGGGGGAAAGCCTAAGAGGCTTCACACCTGCAAGCTCGGCTCTGCTCAGCCACCAGGCACTACTCAGGGAACACGGCCTCTCAGAAGGAAAGATTTTCTCTAACAGACTGTTTCAAGGTTGAAGTGAGCAGTCACAGGCTGGATGCAACCTTCCACCAGCTCTCACTCAATAAATCTGATGTGTGTCTCCACCTACCTGCTGCTCTCAAACCTCCTGACAGGACAGGGACAACTGAAAAGATTCAAGTCCTCCACCAGCTGCTCTGCCAGCACTGCACCATATAGCTGTATAGACAAGCATAGTCCCGGGGCCATGGCAGAGACGGTGCCAGTCAGCTGCACCTCGCCTCCAGCCCCAATACCAGCTTTGTGCTTTCTTTTAAGGTAAGGTCCTATGTAGCCCAGGCTGGCCTTAAATGTACTATACAGCTGAGGATGACCTTGAATTTCTGATCATACTGCCTCTAGCTCCTGAGCACTGGCATTCCTTGTGTGCCAACATGCTCAAATACACCATAATGTCTTAATGCCACCCCAGAGCCCTCTGAGCTAACCAGCAGGACACCAGATCTGTGTTTCTTTAGCTCTGCAGCAAAGATAGAGAGGTAAAACTGGAATTCAAGCATATAGACTCTGGAGAGCACAACAGAAAGGAACAAGGGCAACATGCTTCTCATTAAAGCTCCAACATTCTAAATGCCACAGGAAAGGAGTCCAGCAATGGCTCAGAGGTTAAGAGCACTGGCTGCTCTTGTAGAGGACCTAGACTGAGTTCCCAGCATCCACACTGCACTCACAACCCTTCTAACTGCAGCTCCAGGAAATCAGTTCCCTTCTGGCCTCTGCAAGCAACTGCATGCACAGCATACATTCACACAAACACAGGAAGAAAACTAAAAACTTCTATTATTTCATTTTCCTGGGAGTAAAAGGGTCATATAAAGCTTTTTCAACATGATTAAAAAAAAAAGAGCTGGGCTTGGTGGCACACACCTTAATCCCAGGACTCAGGAGGCAGAGGCAGGAGGATAGAAGTTCAAGACCAGCCTAAGCTACATGGAAGTCTGAGTCTAACTTGAGACTCTGTCACAAAAATAAAAAAAGATGTAAGTATCATGTGAAGCTTGCAGGTACCAGGTGCCATCAAGATGTTACACAGTCCAGGCTACACTCGGTCAGCCAGTATCACACAGACTGAGGTTTCATGGTCTGGTGTGTTTGAGGGACATGGGCTACTCAATTGAAAACAGCTCTGCCCATGGCAGGCCTCAAGTCCATGTCCTGGAAACATGGGTTTCCACATGTGGCTCAGAAGCCATGAGGCAGGGCAGGTATCCCACAAACTGATAGGTAACAGGGATCTACTCCCAATAGAGGACCACAGAAGGTTCTGGTCTCTGTGGAGATAAACAGGGCTGAGAAAATGCTACCAGACCAGAGGCTAGGAAGGGCCTGCCAGGCCAAATGTTCCCACTTCAGACACTATAGAACTGGAGAAGTTTACTGAGAAAGCTACAGGCACAGTGAAAATCTGGTTTAAAGAAAATGGGGGAGCCAGGAGTGGTGGTGCACAACTTAATCCCAGTACTTAGGAAGCAGAGGCAGGCAGTGCTCTGGGTTTGAGGACACCCTGGTCTACAGAGCTCCAGATCAGTCAGGGCTACACAAAGGAACCCTGTCTCAAAAACCCAAAGAAAATGGGGGAGTGTAGGGATGGCTCAGCTGCTCTTTCAGGGGACCCAAGCTCGGTTCCCAGCACCCATTTGGGACAATTCACAAGCTTCTGTAACTCCAGCTCCAGGGGATCTAATGCCCTCTTCTGGGCTCCTCAGGTGCTACACTCACACGTGCAGACATATACCTCACTAAAACACACATATACCTCACTAAAAGTCAAGTCAAATCTTTAAAAGGAAAAAAGAAAATGGGTTGGGATAACGAAGTGCTTTCCTGGCACCCATCAAACCCTGATTTCAACCCCCAGCACCGAATAAAATGGGGAGTGCTGGTGCATGCCTGTAACTGAAACAGGAAAATCAAAAATTAAGTAATAGGAAGCACAGCCTGGGATAAATGAGACTCTGTGCCACACACTCACACTCTCAAGCACGCACACACATGAGAAACAAATTACTCTGTCTAGAACATAAGATAAACAGGCTAGAAAAAGGTTCCAGAAAGCATGGTGACCAACATCATCCATAGTTGATGTCACCTGTCCTGCCTTTTCACCAAATGAGCACTGTGGGGCCAAGGGGTGAAGCCTCAGAGCCCTGATGGTTTAAGTGAGGGAAATAGACAGAAATGACATTCATGCTGAGCTTCCAATTTGAGCAGAGAGGGCTGGGACAGTGTGGCCGCACCCTGGCTCACACCACCCAGTCTCCTTAAGAACTGAGTTGGGTTGGGGACAGCATGGTGTAGTAGCCTGGCCTCCGGAAGCATACGGAGAACACATCTTGCCCAAAGTCACCTGGTATGCATTATGATTGGCTCCAGGCCCAGACCCAGCCTGCCCCCTGTATGCGAGGATATGAGCTGACAGGGGACAAAGGCTGGAGGGCACCCAGGCTGAGTTCTGGCTAGGCCACACTGGGCAGCTATTAATGGCCCATTGTGCAATTTCCTGAGAGTTCTACCAGGCAGGAGCAGCCTTCCCATCAGAGATAGCAGAAGGGACAGCCCAGGGAAGCTCTAAGAGGCACTCACCTTTTGTAATGATTTAAGAAGGAAAACAATATGCTTGGTAATTATCTATGCCTTCAGATTGAAGCTGAAAGTAGTCTGTCTGGAGTGGGCTCCCCAGGCGAGCATGGTGGCAGGGGTCTTCCCAGAGAGTCCACTATCAGCCCACTGAAAGTGAAACACGGTAACTAATTAAAAACCCAGATGCTGAGATGGGCTCTGTCACAGGTGGTGGACGAATTGACTTCCACAGCCAGGGGGTAAAGAACACATCACATCTGGTCCCTGACACCTGCTGGATGTCACCGTTTACTGTTCCCAGACCAAGAGATCAAAGGACGAGGTCAAGAGGCTTACTCTGCAAGAGTAAAAACCCAAAGACAGTCAACAAGCTTCCCAAACAGAACACAGGGGAGGGGTTTGCACAGTTATCTCAAAACACCTCTGATAGTACAAAGATCAGGCAGAGAGGCACAAGCCACCTGGTGGGAGGGTCCAGGGTCAGGAGCCACATGTCTGAGGACAGGACACCACACAGGGAAGAGTGGCAATCTGGTTGAACAGAGACATGATGTGAGATATTTGTACACTGTGTGAAGATGTATTGCTGTGACTGGTATAATAAAAAGCTGACCGGCCAATAGTTAGGCAGAAGGTATAGGTGGAACTTCCAGGCTAAGAGAAAACTCTGGGGAGAGGAAAGGTTCAGTCACCAGACAAACAGAGAGGAAACAGGAGATGCAAGATGGAAGAGAGGTAACACTACTTGGCAGAACACAGATTAATATAAATGGGTTAATTTAAATTATAAGAGTTGAGAAAAGCCTAAGCTTTCATAATTAATAAGTCTCCGGGTCATTATTTGCAGGTTGGCGGTCCGAAGACAGTCCAACAAGAAAGCTTGCTATAGAGACGGGCTGGCCATTACATCTAAGTGCTGGGCCAGCTCCCCACACCTCATACCATATTCTTAGAAAATAATAGTAATGGGCTGGAGAGCCAACTCAGTGGCTGAGATCACTTACTGTTCCTCCAAAAGACCAAGTTCAGTTCCCAGAACCCATGTGAAGTGGCTCACAACCACCTGCAACTCCAGCCCTACGGAGTACGACACCACCTTCTGGTTTCTGTGGACACTAAACACTACACACAGACACACACAAGTACACATAATTAAAAGTAAAAATCTTTTGGGCTAGAGAGATAGATCACCAATTAAGAACGTTGGTTGTTCTTCAAAAGGACCAGGGTTCAATTCCCAGCACCCACATAGAGGCTCATAACCTTCTGTAGCTCCAGCCCCAGGGATCTAACATCCTCTTCTGGCCTCCGTGGGCACTGCATATACACGGTACATAGACTACAAGTAGGCAAAATACCTATGCACATAAAATATAAAGGTTTAAATTTTGTTTTTTGTTTCTTTTTGGTTTTCAAGACTGGCTGTCCTTGAACTCGCTCTGTAGACCAGGCTGGCCTCAAACTCACTGAGATCCACCTGCCTCTGCCTCAAAAGTACTGGGATTAAAGGTGTATACCACCACCGCCTGACGAGGTTTAAAATTTTTAATGCTTAAAAAAAATCAGGGGGCTGGAGAGATGGTTCAGCGGTTAAGAGCATTGCCTGCTCTTCCAAAGG
>LOJH01007000.1:16196-31629 GCA_001685095.1 Ellobius talpinus | reverse complement strand
TGGGAAGTCCTTCTGTATATGTGTTGCTTTTATTGGTTAATGAATAAAAAAGTTACTTTGGCCTGGGATGGGGCAGAGAAGAGCTCGGTGGGAAAACTAAACTGAATGTTGGGAGAAAGAAGGAGGAGTCAGGGAGAAGCTATGTAGCCAGCACAGGAGACAGATGCCTCCACTGGAGTCCACCAACGCTTTTCCAGGAGGACACAACTTCGTGGTGATGCACAGATTAATGGAGATGGGTTAGTTTAGGATATAAGTGCTGGCTAGAAATATGCATAAGCTATTGGCCAAACAGTATTGCAAATAATATAGTTTCTGAGTGATTATTTCAGGTCTGGACAGCCGGAAACGAACGAGCAGCCTCCGACAACACCACTCCCAGAGATTTCAGGGTTCCCCTGGGAAAAGATAAAATAGTGGCAGCAACAACAACAAAACGTCCAAAAGATATGCACAAGAAAATTTGGCCCACCAGAGACGCCATTGACGCATGGCCTGCTTCCTCCTGACCTATTTTCAAGTTCCCCCTCCACAATTACTGCCATCAAATTATTATCAATCATGCTATCAATTGCTTGCTCTGCTCTGCAACGTAGGTTAAATCTCACTGTCAGCGGGATGCTGCTTCCTGGATTTCCATTGAAATCTGATGACTTTCATCTTGGAAGACAATACCCATCACTGTCTGGTCCCCACCCCTGCTGGTTAAGGACAGCACATCATGAATTCCTCGCTCTGGGCAAACACTTCACTAGGCATTCAGTTCAGGGCCGTACTCCAGGTACTGCTGCTGCAGCACCCACTGCAGGAAGAGGCAGCTCTGCCCCGGACTGCCCACACTGCACCCGTTCTGGTAGGCTCCATCGAGGGGATTTGGCCCTACCCGCCCACCCCAGCTTGGCGGCATCCCCATGCTGGAACCTGGCATGCCTTCAAGACAGCCATGAAGAGTCTCGGACTCCACGTGGAGGCAACAGCAGGTCTTCAGTCCGCACCTCTGAAGGGCAGAGCATTGGCTTTCTCATCAGCATTCCCAGATGTCTGCAACTTCCTCAATTTTCCCCTGCTTCCTGAACATTTATTTAGGACGTGTCAGTGATGATCTGTCCTGTGCCAGATAGTAGGCATGGCAGAAAAGCAGACGGGATAGGAACCTTGCACAGCACCCAATCTGAACAAGTTTTAGAGTCCAGGGAGAGATGCAGACCACACACAGATAACCTAAATACAAAGGATCATTAATTAGAACCAGAGGCATAAAAGAAACCTGAGGTAAGGGAGGAAGGGAGGGTGTGGAGGGCACTGGGCAGAAAAAGTGTGGCAATTCTGCTCTCCCAAGAGGCAGATAGATGGTTAAGCCAAGAGAGGATGGGTGAGAGTTTATGGCGGGGAGGGGTTTGTTCACAAAGAAAGGAACAGGAGGATGAGAGCCAAATCTTCAGGTCCAAGCGCATGCCTGATATGCCCGAGAAAGGAGAGAAAAAGAAAGGGCAGCTAGGAAACTGAGCTGAAAAAACTCTGAAGAAATGAACTAACAAAGTGTATATAGTTATAAAAGAGAATGCATAACTTGGCTTGCGTAATGGGATGCTGGGCGGTCCCACCATGGCCTTCTACAAGCTGGACAGGCAAAGACTGGCAGCCCAGCCCAAGAAGTTGGATGCCCCAAAGGAGGAATGCACTGCAGCCCAAGGCTGAGATCTAGAGAACCTGCATAGTCACCAGGGTGAGCTATAGCTAGTGCCCACAGGTGACCACAGTGACAAAGGCGTCCCTCTCAGGGAAAAGCAAGCTTGCACTAGCTGGCTGGGTTCCTCTAGGCTCTGCTCTGAATCTGGAATGTGCCCACAGGCTATTATTGTATTAACTACCTGATGAGCCCAGCTTTCAGGGCTATCTATTTTGAAGACTGTGCCTTTAGGAAGAGGGGCGTGCCTGGAGGAAGCAGCTCCAAGAGGTCAGCCTGTGATAGTTACACATCCTTTGGTCCCAGTCTGCATGCGTGTCTTCCTGGCCAGCTACTGCGTGAACAAATTCTGCCGCACACTTCTAAAACCACAGATCAAGCCCAGGGCTGCTCTATTGTTCTTTCTCCGCTACAACAGACTGCAATTCTCTGAAGTCAGGAGCCAAAATAAACTTCCTATTACCAGCTGCTTCTGTGAGATATTTTCTCACAGCAATATAAGACGTAATTCATGAATGTGGTGTGTGTGTATGTGTGTGTGTGTGGTGTGCATACATGCACACATGTGTGCCCATGAATGTGGAGGTCTAAGGTTGATGTCAGGAATTATATCAGCTTGCTCGTCTGTCTTATCTTATTCATTTATTCACTCAAACCCAGAAACCCAGAGCTCACCGATGGAACCAGTCTCAATAGCTAGCTTGCTCTGGGGATCCCATGCTTCCACCTGGAATTTACATGGGTCTGAGATCCACACTTAGGTCCTTGTGTTTGTGCAAAAAGCACTTCAACCATCAAGTCACCTCCCGAGTTCTCCCCTTCCACTTTCGTTCATGTGTACCCCAGCTTGTCAATGTGTGGGGCTTGCTTGGTGCCACAAGCAAACCCTTTACTACTGAAGAGTCAGGGCTACTGACCACCAGGCATATTTGGGCTTCTCTGGTTATCCTCTCAGATACAGTAGGGCAAGGGAATGGCAGGAAGATACATTACCCACTCCCACCCATGTTTCCCTGCACCCCCACCATGCAACAGTAGCCTGAGCCCTTTCTGAGCTGTGATCAGTTAACTCTGCCACCACAGTGGCACCACAGTGCTCCCCTTGCCCACTGTCCCTGGGCATCCCGTGTCTGAGGCACCCAGAAACAGCAGACTCACTTTCTAACAGGAATCTACTCCTATAAGGGAACCACTGGTCTTTCCAGAAGGGACCTGCTACAGACAACTGCCCACCAGTGGCACACTGATTACCGGAAGAATAGTGCCGTCATGGAGTTCAGTTCTAACCAGCCAGGCTTACAGGGGCAGCAGTAACTAAAGTGCCCTTCTGTAGTAGTAGTTCATGAGAGAGAGCCTGCACCAGCCTTCATCTCCACAGTCGTGACATTGCACCCAGGCAACTGTGACCCCCTCTACTTGGTGGTCAGGGATAAAGGGTGATTACGACGAATCATCCCATCCACTCTGGTGCTCAGTCCCCCTGCAGGCAGGGAAGTCTCTGAGACACGTTCAGGGTGTTTGCTGTTGCGTATGTCCCCTTGGGTCTCTAGTCTATCTTCCTTTCTGCAGCCCTCTCCTTACAGGGTGCTGCCCAGTGCCTCTGCCCAAGACTTCAAATAATTTTTAAGAATGTTTCTAAGCTCACAGGCCCAACCCCATTTTGATTTCTTAAAATGTCCCCCCATCTCCCCTCTCACATTGTTTCTAAGAAGAAATCCTCCATTGTTCTTATCCATACAAAAAATTTCATCTAGTTTTTCCTCCTTTACTTTTCCTCCTCTATCTTCAAATTTTCATCTTACTAATCAAGCGTGGTCAGCCGGCAACCTTGGCGTGGACGTCTTCCTGGTTCTTGGGCTTTGCTAAATTTGGTTGAGCTTATTCCTTATTTCTTCAAAAGAATGCTTAAATCCCTTTCTATGTCTTCTCTCCTTTGGGAGCTCATGTGTCTTAGTCGCCTGATGTCCCACAGATTACTGCTGCTGTTTTTGTCCCTGTTCTTTCCGACGTGCTTCAATTTAGATGGCTTCTTTCACTGTGTCTTCAGGGTCTCTCTGGGATCCTTCCTTCACCCATGGGGTCCATATGCTAGGACCCCTGAGGATCCTCTGCGTGGTGGGGCATGCTGTGGTTTTAATGCATACCTGTACAAAGCCCGACTTGCAAAACCGTCGCAAGAGGGACGGACAGCTTATTTCTAAAAATGAAATTGGAAAACAGTAGCAGTATCCTTTAATCCAATTAGGAAGGGTTCATCTCTGAAAGCTTTTCATTTATGCCTTTAAGCCACAGTTAGCCACAGGTAACCGACATAGAAAATAAACCTCTGGTTAAGGGGAATAGCTGGTCTTTTTCTGCAAAACTCAACCCATCATCCTTTCCACACAACGCATTTTCATCTCATACTCTGTGAGGCACAGTAGTCCAAGTTGGTCCCTCTTCATATTTGCCTTACAGTTGCTTAACACTTAAATACGAAGACTATAAATATAATGACAATTTAATGACCTTGCCTACCAACACTAACTTCTTTGTTCAGCTTCATTTGACAGGTTCATTTCCCCATGGTGAGAACTGTTTTCATGGTTTTATATCACATAGATCTGAGCAGAGGGCCTGGTGTATGCTGTGTAAGCACTCGTCCCCTACGCTCCCTCCCCAACCCAGCAGAAATATCAGCTTCGCTATGCAATGGGCTCCTTACATTCCTCAGTTTTGCTTCAGTTAAGTTGTGGGGTGCGGTTTGCTTCTCTGGGGCTGATGCTTTTGGGATATTCTTGGCAGGAGCGCAGCCCCACTCATCCTCAGCTAATCTCTTTAATCCCATCGCATCCTGGCTCCAGAGTCTTCTCCATCCTCTCTCTGGAGCCCAGGTATCCCAGGGTTTTCTACTGTGTGGTAGGATCGAACGCTCTTGCCAGGGATAGCGCTGCTGTCTGGAAGTCCTTCTGTTCTCTACCGACCTTTCAGATGGCTCTCCCACAGTAGGAGGCCAGGCCCTCACATACTGGAACATACATGCCCTTGAAGAAGTCCTCAGGATAGCTCCAGAGTTTCCTCTCTGCATCTCCCTCCCCTCCAGGACACCATCCTACTAACCAGCTAGCTTAGTCCCCCAACTCTCAGCCCTGCTTTCTCCTTTCAAACATCAGTCTGAGTTTCCTCTCCGGTACAGTGGCAGGAAGCTGGGGCAAACACATTGCTCCCTACATCAGATTTCTATTTCTCAGGCGTCTTTCACCCATTGCTGTTTCACTCTGGTGTCTCAGAAGCCAGCAGATACCAGCCAAGAGAACATCTAAAACTTACTGCAGTATCTTGTCTGGGGCCAGAAGTTCAGAGCTGTTCCTCTCTTATTATCTGCCTGACTAAAGTTGCCTCAGGGACACCAGGATCCCTGACTCATCGTAAGGCCTCTCTTCAGATCAAACCACATGGTTTTTCCAGCCACAGCAATCAGTACAGCTTCTGATTTATTCCCAGATGTGCTAGTGAACCCCGTTCCACTGACACTTTTCTTTCCAGCAGCCTTTAACACAAGGCAAAGAAACCCCTGAAAGCATTGGAATGCTTGGTGCCCTTCCCCAGTGTGTTCCCAGTATCGTTAGTGAACAGCCACGCTTGCATTTCTCACTAAAACCATCCTCCTCGGATGACTCTCCTGACTTCATGATTGCTTGTCCACTTTCATCTACAGTTTCTTTCTTCTGCCATCTGTTGCAATAGCCCTGCTTCATCTTCGTGTAGACCCTAGCTCTCTTTAAGATTTTAAGAGCCTCAACAGTGACTATGGATGCCCTTGCCAAAGTCCCTCTGTTCCAGGAGAGTGCCCGTAATGAATGCTTGCTCACTCAGTCATAAATTGTGTTTCCCCTGACCAGACACTCTCGAAATCCTATCCTCGGGTTTCTCTCCGGCTCCCACCAGCACATGCTTGCTAATACACTCCTCAGAACATGATATCTTCCCTCTCCCCATTGCCCCCAGCAGGTTTATACTGGGACAGTGTTGACATATTTATAAAGGAACTGAAGCTTGTTGTATATAATAAGATGCGCAAATTCCAAGTTGTACAGATGCATTAATTCTCATGGTGTGAACACACCCGGCCATCATCCAGACCAAGAAATGGAACATGACCAGCTTTCTAGAAGCTTCCTCATGGTATTTCTTCGTCACTCCCTCCCCTGCAAGATTAAGTACTAGCTTGGCTTCTGTGTCACTGGATAACTCTACTTGGTTTTGAACATAATGCCAATTGAGCCACATAGCACGTGTTCCTTTGTATGTCTTTTTTGGCACAACTTCATGCCTGTGAGCTCCATCCATATTGTCACATGGCATTCACATATTTTCACTGCTGTGTAGTAACCCACTGTATAACAGCACTTTAATCATCTCTTTTACTCTTTGTGGACATTGGTGTTTTTCTGGTTTTGCCATATTAGGAACAACACTGCTTTACAGACACTCTTGTACATGTGTTTGTCTATGCCACACTGCTGTTTGGTATGTGCCTGGAAGTGGAATTGCTAGGTTTGTGTATCAGTTATAAACTGGAACTTGGTGTCTTTCAAGTTCTGAGCCGAACCTCTCATGGCATAGGGTTTAAGGTCCTGAATACATTCCAAAGGAACTGCAGGACACCATCTCAGGTGGGAGGTCCCATGGGCATCATACAAGCATCTTATCCTACCTGTAGGCAAGAGTGCTGGCAGGTAATCCATCAGTTTCTGTCTCTCTTTGGTCAAGAGCTCCTCCCAGTGGTGTCAACTCCCCTGCCACTGGGAGCTAAACCATTAGCACAAAGGAAACCCCAGGAAGCAAGGCACAGCCCTGGGGTGTTTTATAGGCTAGGTATAGGCCTGCAACAGCGTATGCATACACACAGGCTCAGGGCTATCTCTGCCCAAACTGAGACAAGCAGGCTGGACCACCTTCTATCTCCAAGTGTGGAGACAGGGCAGCCGAAAGCAGAACATCTCACCTCAGCTCAGGGTAACAAAGAGTTTCTTCTGGGTCAAGTACAAGTCAAGGGAGGGGGCCATCTCAAGGTTCTTTGTAGATGTTATTTCTGTCAGTTTTGTGGTGTCCTGCAAGGAAGAGGAGCCCATCTTAGTTAGTGTTTTATTATTGTGCAGAGACACCATGACCAAGGCAATTCATAGAGGGCATTTGCTTACAATTTCAAAGGCTTAGTCCAATGTCATCATGGCAGAAATCATGGTGGCACACAGTCAGACATGGTGCTGGAAAAGTAGCTGGGAGTTTTACATACAGATCCACAGGCAGCGGGAAGAAAAAGATTCAGGGCCCCAGCCACA
Source organism: Ellobius talpinus (assembly GCA_001685095.1). Taxonomy (NCBI): domain Eukaryota; kingdom Metazoa; phylum Chordata; class Mammalia; order Rodentia; family Cricetidae; genus Ellobius; species Ellobius talpinus. Next base: position 24,618 of record LOJH01007000.1, on the reverse strand, counting down.
CACCTCCTTTAACAAAGCCACACCTGTCCCAATAAAACCAAACCTCCTAAGCCTTCTAATCCTTTCAAACCACACCCTGGTAACTAAGCATTCAGATAAATGAGCTTATGGGGGCCATTCTTATTCAAACCACCACAGAGTCTTGGGGTCAGGCAGAGAGGACACAGCTCATACCCAGAAACTTGATCAAGCAGAGGCCTCTCCTGGGGGAGCCACAATGCCCATCCAAATCAACCAAATACCACTCTCCGATAGCACCTGTGCTTACCTTATAAGCAGCCCATTGGTTATGGCGTCTTCCCATTTGGGGCTCCATACACAGAAGACAGGACACCCAGCAGCAGTGGACAAGGAGGAAAGGTGGGGTACAGAGACAGACCGTGCACTTGTCTCCCCTCCCATGTGCATTTGATCCTTTCAGTCTGGGATCAGCAAAGGGAAGACGACAAGAATGGGCTGCAGATGGACTTTCACAGAACCCAAGCTGACACTTCAACACCTAAGAATGAGTCAGTCACCAACGCTATCAGGAAAACTAAGCCTGGGAAGCAAAGAACAGGGGACAAGAATCAGAAGCAGTTCTGGGTGAGGGCTGCCTCCTCTACCCTGGCTCCAAGGTACCTTACGTTCTGTCCCAAGTAGAAACTTTCTGACTCCACATGGAGCAGAGCACCATTCTGCCCATCTTATGGTTGCTATGGTTACTTGTTCCTGCATCTCCTGGGGGATGCTTGGCTTGCCAGGCAGAGCACATGTCTCAGGAAACCAACTAGAGGTTTCTGCCCTACCAGAGCACTCAAGGAAGAGTCATTCACAGGGTGTCCTGTGTCTTCAGAGATTCCTCATTGGCTTCCATTCAGCAGGCCAGTCACATTGGATATATTTTTTCTTGACTTTCATTTTTTGTTTTGGTTTTCAGTGTAGGGTGGCGGGGGGGTGGTTTTATTGTTTCTTGTGGTGGTGGATTTTTTTAAGGTTATCATTGATTTTGTTTTAGTGTTTTGGTTGTGGTGCCAGGGATCAAACCCACGCCCTCATTCCTCCTAGGTAAATGTTCTACTACTGAGCTATGTCCCCAGCATATATTCTGATTGATGCTCGGGTTGTGTATCTATGCTATGTGATGAGACTCAGACATACTCCCCCCAGGACTAGAGAGCCTCTAGAGACCAGAGAGAACTTGTCCATTTCTACCAAATGCAAGTCAGCCAGTTCTGAGTGTCTCCTTCATCAAACTTTTACCTTCCACCAATTTTCTCCCCAAATACTAAGTGAGCCCCCAACCCAAAGTCACCAGAATGATCCAAACTAGAAAATCTTCAGCTTCAGATACTTATGAATCCTCTAACTCCATGTCTTGCTTTCCTGTGGAGACCCTAAGGAAAGCTCTGGATGTTGTTCCTCCTGCCTGAGACCAACACAGGGCTTCCCTAAGGATCCTGCATAGTGTAGCATGTTCCCCTGCCATTCCAAGTTCCAAGAACTGTAGGAAAGACAATTGGAACCTTGCTTCCATGGTGATCTTCATTCACAACTCAGCTACTTCACAAGCTAAATTCCCACACTTTGAGACGCAGGATGCAAGGACCTTGAAGCTGGAACTGCCAGCTCTCTATGGAGCATGCTCAATAAACCTTGCAGCCCAGAGGAATGCAAAGCTGAGAAACTCATACAAAGATACAGTGAACCGATCATAACCAGAGCACTCAGGACAGTAAGCTGTATCTCCCAGGGGCAAATTACCAATAACGACAAGAAGAATCCACTCTCTCCTTTAACCAGGTTGAAAATGACTTTTTGGACTTCGCACCTGGCTGAAGCACCTTTGCCCAAATCTCTGATCAAGTCTTGCCTCTTCCAGAAAGGTCCCAGGTCACCTGACTTTCTAACTTCTCTCTTCCTTCCAGTGTCATGTCATGGGGCTCTCACCACCTGGCTAGGTATCTGTAGGCGAGTCTTATCCTAGTCCAATCTCAGGAGGTTTTGCTCCAAAGCGGGTTTATTAAGAGCAGGACCACCACCATCTGCCATTTCTATCAGCCCTTTAAGCCACACCAAGTTTCCAGGGAGGTTTTGAACTTGACTTTCACAGGCAAAATCCAGCATCCTTCATGTGTTTTGTCCTGTACCAGGGTGCTGCTGCCCTGGCTAGACTAGCCTGAAACACATTGTGTAACCCAGGCTACCCCTGAGCTATCCTCCTAAGTCAGCCTCCTGGGTTAGGGTTTTGAAATGGCAGCCAGGTGCCATCACACTCAGCTCAGCACCCTTCACCTCCACTCTCTGATGACCAGACACCTAACCCTACAGTCGCTGAGTGGAGAGCTGGCATGTAGGATAGGCAGGCGTGGCATCCCGCCCAGGAGATGCGCCCCCCCAAAAGGCTCAGTCACCCAGGGGCCCTGATTCAGAGGATCTAATCTACTCATCACTACCTGTGCAGCCCAAAGAAAAAGACAGGGTGGGGGATTCCTGTGCATGCTCCCTCCCTCTCTGTTCTCATCACGTTACAGGGAGAAGAACCTTTACATGTATCACCACCTGCCCAGCTGTCCTAAGGAGCCCTGGGCTTGACACTGCTGCCACGAGACTGCAATGAGCTAGAAGGAAGCTTCCAGCTTCCCCCTGCCTTTTCTGGGAGTGGCCAGGAAACTTCTGCAAGTATCTCATAAATCTTCGCTGTGTTATCTTCCCCCTAATGCAGGGCACTGCCTTCATGCACCGTTTCACTCATCCCTTACAATGGGCCCCTCAACAACAGGCTGCCAAGAAGAGCAGGGTCCTTGATGCAAGAGAGTGCCAGCAGTCTGGAGCATTGCGGAGGCACCACCTCAACCAACCCATTGTACAGATGGGCAAACCAAAGCAAAGGAACCATAAAGCAGCGCGGACAGGATCTGTTGGCTCTTCTTAGGACCCTTACTCCGCAAGGTCAGTGCTCCCCAGAGGGTTTGCCCAACTAGCTGAGATAGTGTTGGTCCAGAGTTTCTGGGAAGATTTGTGTCAGAACAGTTCAGAAACGGAAGGTGAACATTTAGGAGATAAGAATTAGAATTGCCACAGCAGCTGAGTGCACAAGCAGGGGACTCGCTGCTCGCGGCAGGATGCAGAACCATTTGCCTTGCGCGTAGCTCTCTCTAGAGGTCACATGCTAGTCTCACGTGGCAAACCCGTGGTGCCTGGATGTGTGGATCATCAGACCCAGGTAGGGTAAAATCCCTCTGCCACTGGGTTTGAGTGACACCCAAGAAAATGAAATAGGCATTTAGCTTAGATGACAGCGGATCATTTCTACCTGCTTTAGAAAACACGTAACGGGCACACTAAATCTGCCTTTGTTTGCTTTTTTGACATAAAACCAGAAGGAGTATCTAAGTGAAATAAAATAAAATAAGATAGGAAAATCTAAAAACTGTCAAAACCCACAATTGCACAGTTAAATACACGGGAAGGCAGGACAAGAAAATAAGTAAAAAGAAATGGATGAAAGCAACACGCAGAGCAGAATCTATCTGTGAAAAATTAAAACCAGTATTCATCATGCAAGCTTGATGAGAATAGTGGCAGGGAGCACGAAATCCCACTCGGCTACGCAGAGTTGTCGTCAGTGACAGATGGGGTTGGCGATACTCTCAAGAGATGAATGCTACAGAAAACCAGAATGAACAAAGCTAAGGGGCCAAAAGGAAGCCAGGCAGGTCAGGTGGGCTGGACTGGCTGCTGCCTGGGAAAAGGGAATCCCCTGCCCTCTAGGAAGAGGCTGATGTGGGCCACAATCTTGCCCCAGCATCTTTAATCTTGAAGACATTCTGAGGAAGGCCAGCGTGGAACACACTGTCCTAGATCCCAGATAAAAATCTTTCCTGCTATATGGATGAAACCAACTGGCCACCTCCAGCCAGGGCCGCTCTTCCCCACCTGCTCATTCCTCATTCTCTGGGCTGCTGGTGCCCAAATGGGTGGAGACTCTTTCAAGGATTGCTAAAAAAATTGCTTTATTTTTTCACCACTAATTTGCCAACAAGTCCCAGCGTCAGTCCGGTTGGCCCGAAATGAAATTCTATAATTATATAAAAGCCTGGGTCACTGACCCCCTGATTGCAATATCTTGTCTCTTTTGTCCCCTTTCTTCCACCACCTCGCCCATGGGACCGAATTGCTTTGGCTTCTGCCGCAGCCTCCCAAATGAGGTGCTATTGGAAACTAGTGAGCCATGGCCCTCGGAGGTGTTCCGAGCCTTGCAATAATTTACCCATTTTCATTTTGTTTGATTTCATTAACACCGGAGTCTCAAGGGAGAGCCCGGTTGGGAACGGGGGAAAAAACGAAAAAGAAAAGAAAGGAAAAGAAATACAACTGATCTCAGCTGGAATCCAGTGGTTATCACCACCTCATGGTCCAGCGCTGAGAAACGGGGAGTTACCAAGAACATAGCAGTGCGACCTCGGGGAAGAAAAGGACATTTCCCTCGGAATGCCTCAATGCTTAGGCTCTCTCTCACTGTGTTGGCACCAAGCACATGCCCCAGTCTGTCCTCTGTTCTCAAGGCCAGTCTCACCTACCCAGTGGAGCAGCAGCACTTGGGCAGTGGCTGGCTGGCTGGGGCAGGGACACCTGACCTGGCTCCACCTCCTACTTCTATGGTTGCCTTGAGCATGGAGCTGTAGAAGCCTCATTTCTCTCATCAACAGACTGTGAACGGCACTCCTTAACTGGCAGGACGCCAAGGCTGAGCTGGGATAACGTGAGTCATGGATTATGGCTGCCTCTCAAGCTATAGGTGTCCAGGAGAGGGAGAAGTGCCAGAAGTGATGGCTGTCGTTCTTAAGATCCACCTCCTCCTGCTCCTCCTCCACCTCCTTCTCCTCCTGCTCCTCCTCTTCCTCCACTTCCTCTTCCTTCTCCACCTTTTCCTCCTCCTACTCCTCCTCCTCCTCCTCCACCTCTTCCTCCTCCTGCTCCTTTTTCTCCTCCTCCTCCATCATCAGCATCCCCCTGCCACGGTGTCTAGTACAGATGTGTTCGATTCTACCTCCACTGTGACAAACGCAGGAGAACAGTAGCCTAAGGAAGGGAGGGCTTACTTTGACTCACATGTTCAGAGATTTCAGTCAATGTTCAGCTGGAGCCATCGTTTCTGGGCTGTGGTGAGGCAGAGCATTGTGGCCGACAGGCATGAGGGCGCAGAGCTACTCACTTCACGGGGACAGGAAGCAAAGGGAAAGACAGACAGGAAGAGGGCAGAGCCTGATCTGCCCTTCAGTGACAGACCCTAGTGACCTGTTTATTCCAACCAGCTTCCTCTTTCATCTACCACCTCCCAGTAGTCTGCTCAGGTCCCATCACAGTTTGAACCATTAGTCAGGACAGCTCCTTCATGATCTGGATCTGCCCCTCTCTGAATCCCCCATCAGGCACACCCAGGAACATGTGTCCTGATCCTGCCGCAGCCTGGATTCAGGTCCTGAGTCTGGGAAGCGGCGTGGGCACAAAGAAGTAAATTATCCACCAGATGAGTTTCACACAAGTGGCCTGTCCCGAATAGCTCTGGCCATCTTTATACATTGAAAACAAGCATGTTTTTCCATACTAACAAACAAGTTTTTCCCATCCTCCAATGTTATCCTCAGGCAAAAACAAATATGTCAATTTTGTTTTCTCCCAAACTTTACATCAAAACACCTTTAAACCAAAAACAACACTCCATTTTGTTAGCTTGGCCAAATATTGAGCCAGGTCTATCCTGTCTTTACAAAACTAGAAGGTGATTGGCATAGACACATATTTTCAAGAACAACAATCCCATTCAAAACATATTTACAGAAATCGGGGTGATCTGCCTCCAATCCTGTCTGCATTGCATCAGCTCCCTGTCTGCACTGCACAGCTCCCTGGGTCTGAAGTGACATCTGATATCCCCAGAAAAGAAACCTGAGAAGAATCAGCTCCTAAAGAATTTTAGGGGTAGATATTTGAGGGAAAAAGGCGCGCNGGGGGGGGGGGCTTTCCAGGAATGATCACATCTGTCCCATGCATGTTGAAAAAATGACACTAAAATCACAAAGAGAAGCATCAATCACTAAAAGAGAGAAAAGAGCATGTAGGTCATGCAGTCCCTGCGGTATTCTGCACAGTCCCCAAAGTCCACTGGTCCTTGATGAGTGAGACTGTCCCCGTGGGCTTTGCCTCATCTGAAGACCTGTTGGATGAGCACTCATACACTGGGCCAAAGCTAGGCTGCTTGGCTCCCAACAAACGTGCTTCACTGATATCCTCAACACTTGGTCAAGTCATCACCCCAAGGTCTCTAGAGACAGAACTGGCTTCAGCTGTGCTCATGGACGAAAGCACAGTTTGAATGTGTTCCTCAGAGAGATCATGGAGTAAGACACACAGTCTCAATGTGTTCCTCAGAGAGTTTTGGTGCCAATAAAACCCACATTATCAATCTTCATGGCATATCCTTTTCCAAAGGTGAAAAAGCTCAGGGAACCTGATGATATGCAACTAACTAAGGAAACATACACACATACACATGCAAATACATACATACACACGCACATACACACACATACACACATACATACATATGCATACATACACATATACATACACATACACACACATATATACACACATTCACACACAAACATGCACACACATGCACACAAACATGCACACACATACACACATACGCAGACACATACACACATACACATACACACACACACTGCCATGACAGTGCACTGAGTGACTCTGGGCTAGAGACATTGCCTCTTCATCCTAAGCCAATGGCAGACCAATGGGACCAGTGCTTCAAGACAGAAGCGGTTTCTAAGGCTCCTCAAGTCAACATCAAAGAGCACTGGCGTCAGCTCTGTCACTGCAGGAGTTTCCCAGCCTCAACTGGCTGAGTTCTTCCCATGTGAGTGCAAAGAACATAGAGAGCACAGGTGACATTGAGCGTGCATCAGCCAGCAGGCTTTTGGGTGCTTTCCATGAATCAACTCACCTCATCCTCGCTTTGATGACCAAGAAGCAAGGCCCTGTCCTGTCCACCTCATGCGTGTCTCCATTGCTAGCTGTCAGTCAACCCCACCTTTACAAACTCCTTTGTGTGTTGAAATAAAATCTTCCTGGTTTGTGTTCCAGGGTCAGAGTTCTTCATGTAGGGCTGCCCAGCAGATGTCCCTTCCCTTCCAAAGACATTTCTGCAGGAGGCAACTTCAGCTTTAAATGCCTTCTTCCTACCTTCAACTCTAGACCAAAAATATCACTAAACATCCCAAGGCACAGAGCCTCTCCACCTGGTAACCTTACCATGAACTGTCCCACATACAAACCCCTGACACCAGGAGCCCTCTGATCAGGCCCTGACCTAGACGGAAAGAGAATTCTACCTTCACTTTTCTTTCTTTCTTTTAACTCTTGTTGATTCTTTGTGGGTTTCGCATCATGCGTTCCGCCATCTCTTCACATCTGCCTTCTGCCCTTGCAACCGCCCCTCCCCCCAACAAACAAATTCAAATTTAAAAGAAAAACCAAACAAAACGAACCATAAAGAGAAATCTTGTCGTGAAAGCTGTTGTGTGGCCCATTGACTCACTCAGTTTATCCCTTAATCCACTCATCTTTACTTGCGAGTGTTTATTGCCAGGCATCATTGGTCTGACTGGAGGTCTCAGGTTTCTGCTCCACCACCAATAATGGGCTCTCACAGGGGCTCCTCCTGGTTGTCTCATTGCTGTCCTGTGTTCTGGATCCTGCTGTTCTGGATCTGTAGGTCCATCCCTTCACATGCTCTAACAGTCCATTGATTTAAAAATCTTTTTTGGGGGGGAGGGGAGAGGGGATTTGAGACAGGGTTTTACTGTGTAGCCCTGGCTGTCCTAGAACTCTCTCTGTAGACCGAGCTGGTCTCGAACTCACAGAGATCCTCATGTCTCTGACTCCCGAGTGCTGAGATTAAAGGTGTGCGTCACCACCCAGCTTCACCTTTCTTCAGGAGGCCTGGGCTGCATCCCGTGACTCCCACTGGCATGGGAACCCTATGACTCCACACCCGGGCACTCACCTTCACAAAGACATGGGAATCTCTGCTCCTTGGTTTGTCTTGTCCTCTCCGTGACTACTGTGTCCAAGGAAATGCTGTAGACGAGGAAAGATTATTGCTACTCTTGCTTTCAGAAGTCATTGCATGGAGGTGTGGCTGGATGTGCTTGGGCAGAGTGCTTCGGTGGTGGTAGAAGTCTATGGAGGAGGAAGCCAAGCGAAAGGAGGGGACTGGGATCTGGGATGACCCTCACAGGCATGCCATCAGTGTCTATTCCCTCCAACTAGGCCCCGCCTCCCCAGATAGTGCTTCCAGCTAGGGACCAAGCTTCTGGCATCTGTGTGTGTGTGTGTGTGTGTGTGTGTGTGT
>LOJH01007000.1:0-12901 GCA_001685095.1 Ellobius talpinus | reverse complement strand
GAGAGAGAGAGAGAGAGAGAGAGAGAGAGAGTGTATGTGTGTGCATGCATGGCCACTCATTTGATTTTGCTTGGCCTCCCCCAGTTGGAGTGTGATCTTTAGTGGCCTGTGCCTGACATGTGCCAGTTGATAAATATTGGTCAGGAAAGAAAAGGAAGGGGGAGAAAGGAAGAGAGGGAGCCTGCAGAGAGAGTGTCAAACTGCTTGAATGCTAATCTTGGCTCTGCAGTGTCTCAGCTGAGCCTCCTTGGCCAGGCATTTCCCTCTCAGTCACAGCATCCTACAGCCCAAGACTCAGCGAGAAGGCAGCCATGATGGAATCACTTGCGGGGCATCTTTGGAAGGGCGGCAGGCGAGGTGACCTGTGTGCAGTGCCTGACAGGTATTAAAGTCCTCTGTAAAGGCCATTGCTGCAGCCTGTCCCTTCTAGTAGCTTCCTTTTCCGCCCTCTGTGGCCTGCCACTGACCGGGGCGTGCAGCCACACTGCGCCCCATTAGCATCATTAGGCGTACAGTGATTATAATAATTAGGCGTGCCTCACAGGCGACCCTCCATAACAACGCCCGCTGCTCAGAAGTCATAATTGCTGCGTGGAGATTCAAATGAAGGCTAATTAGACGTCAGTTGCTCTCCCCTCCCCAGCTCACAGTCCCCTACATTATCTTAATACCAAACTGCCCAGTAACCACCAGCCATGCTGGATAATCCACAGCGCCTAGAGCAAGCAGCAGGGTGCAGGGACACCGGCCTGAAGCCGGAGCCAGCTGCACATGCGCAGAGAGAAAGCTGGCTGGCAGAGCTGAAGACCCAGCACTCAGCGCCAGAGGCGGGACTGGGTGACGGTAGTCCCAAGTGTGTTGGCGCTGCACCAGGCACTTTCTCCTCCTGGGGAGCAGAGAAGCCTCGGGGCCCTGTTTCACCCAGCAGGTGGTATTTTTATGTGTGTGTCAGTTTTGCTTCACTGGAGCACGACACTGAGACGATTACTTCAAATGGGGAAAGAAAGCTTGGCTAGGCCCACATCTCAGAGATGGTCGGTCTGTCAGCCTGTTGCTTTAGGCCTGCAGTCAGGTAGGGCATGGTGGACAGAGTCTTTGCAGAGCAAAGTTGCTCACTTCACAGTGACAGGGATCAGAGACAGGATGGCGCCTTTGAGGACACACCCCAATGGTCTCCAACAGTGCTATCTGCTGGAGACTATCCTTCCTCACATGAGTCACCAAGGGACGTGGAAGATCCAAACAGAAGCAAGGAACAAACCAGACAGATGCAGCAGCTGCCTTGGTGAAGGAGAAAGGCCTTGGTGCTGGGCACCCCTACCCTTGCCCCATCTATCCCCCGACCCTGAGATCCCTCTGCAACCCTTGAGAGAGTCACTTGGTAAGATATCGAGTCCCAGTCCACAGGCTCTGCTTTCACAAGTCAGGCTCAGAAACCTCCACTGACCCTGAATTCAGCTTCCCTGGGAGGCCTAAGCCCAGGACAGCCAAACAATTGATGACTCTGCCCAGCATGGTAGCAGGGCCTCAGTTTTCCCACTTGTCAACACCAGAGTGTTAGACACAATGACCTCCAAGGGCCTCTGGCTCTCTGCTCAGTTTTGTGGAGGCTCACTCCACAGCTAGCATTCTGGGGCTACTGAAGTGTGAAGGAAAGCAAAACTTGAGGCCTACTTCCCTGCAGAGTGATGTCTAGGCCCACTAGGTGTGAAGACCTAGCTGAAGAACAAAAGACAGGATGCTAGTCAAGTGTTCCTTGCTCTCAGCAGCCAACAGGGGACCATGTACTAAAAATGAAAGGTTATTTCACAATAGCCTCAAAAATATATATCTTGGGGTGACTCTAACCAAGCAAGTGAAAGACCTGTATAATAAAAACTTAAAGACAGTGTAGGAAGAAATTGAAGAAGATATCAGAAGATGGAAAGATCTCCCATGTTCATGGATTGGTAGGATTAATAAAGTAAAAATGGCCATCCAACCAAAAGCAATCTGCAGATTCAGCACAATTTCCATCAAAATTCCAACACAATTCTTCACAGAACTTTAAAGGACAGTTTTCAGTTTCATATGAAAACACACACACACACACACACACACACACACACACACACACCCAAGGTAACTAAAACAATCCTGTATAATAAAACTGCTGGAGGTATCACCATCTCTGAAGTCAAGCTGTACTGCAGAACTATAGCAATAAAAACAGCATCGTATTGGCATAAAAATAGTTGCACTGATCAATAGGATCAAATTAAAGACCCAGACATAAATACTTATAGACACCTGGTTTATGATAAAGAACCCAGCAATACATACTGGAAAAAGACAGCATCTTCAATAAATGGTCAAACTGGGTGACTGAATGTGGAAGAATCCAAAAAGATCCATACTTATGACCCTGCACAAAACACAACTGCAGAAGAATTTAAAGACCTCAACATAAGGCAAGACACCCTGAGCCTGACAGACGCATATGTAGGAAATAACCTCGAACTCAGCTGGTACAGGAAAAACTTTCTGAACAGAACACCATGAGCACAGGCACTAAGATCCACAATTAATAAACAGGGCTCCCTGACACTGAGAAGCTGCTGTATGGCAAAGGACACCATTGTTCCGGTGGCACCATTGTTCAGGTGGCACCATTGTTCAGGTGGCACCATTGTTCAGGTGGCACCATTGTTCAGGTGACACCATTGTTCAGGTGGCACGATTGTTAAGGTGGCAGCCTGCAGAATGGAACGATTTCTACCAACTCCACATCCAAAGGAGTGCTAATATCTCAAATATATAAACAACTCAAACAGCAGAACATCAAGAAAGCAAACAATCCAATTTAAAAATGGGGTACAGATCTAAAGGGAGAATTCTCAAAAGGTGAAATACAAGTATCTGAGAAACACTTAAAGAAATGTTCAACATCGTTAGTCATCAAGGAAATGTAACTCAGACTACTCCGAGATTTCATCTCACACCAGTCAGATTGGCCAAGATCAATAAAACAAGTGACAGCTCAGGCTGGCAAGGATGTGAAGTAAGACGAAAACTCATCCATTGCTGGCGAAAGTAGACTTGCACAGTCACTATGGAAATCAGTGTGGCTGTTGCTCAGGAAGCCGGGAACAGACTGACCTCAAGATCCACTCTTGTGCGTCTTCCCAAAGAACTCTACATCCATCCTACTGCAGAGACATTTGCTCAACTATGTTCATTACTGCTCCATTCATAATAGCTTGGCATTGGAAACAGCCTAGATGTCTATCAGTGGACAAATGGGTAAAGAAAATGTGATACATTTATACAGGGAAATATTCAACTGTTAAAAAGGAAATTTTTAAAATGGTTAATGGATGGATCTAGTAAAAAATCAACCTGAGTGGTATGTATTTGTTAGTCATGATGGTATATATTTGTTTATATGTGAATGATAGCTGTTAAGTCTTCAGTAAAAAGGCCATAATCCATATACCCACACTGGTTAGGTATAGAGTAAGTGACTAAGGGGGAAAAGAAAAGGGATGGTTATGGAGTAGGCAAAGGCAAGGACCAAGGGGATCAGATGGAGAAGGAAAGAAAAAAAGAGGGTAAGGAAGAGAATATAGTTAAAACTAAAGGCCATTTCAGAGGTCACATGGAAACCCAATACAACAGAAGCTTCTTTTCACCAAATAAAAGTTAAAGCCCCAACTAAATATCTTTCATCACCAAATAAAACTTTCAGTCCTAGGAATGGGTTACATCTCATTGCATTGTTAGCTGAAAGGCCCCGTGGACACTCATAAACAACCAGGCTATTACCAAGGTTATTGAATGCTCTCCACAAACTGATGGCAAGGCCCTATTGCTGAAGACAACACCCACACAATTCATGGAACACGGAAAAGTCAAGTTGGTGCCTTCTTACTGTTTTCACCTCTATTAACTAGTGTTTATGGTACTAGAAGATGCTCTGCACGCCACCAGAGGAGAAAGGTAAAGACCAAACCCTTCAGTCTACAATGGTAACTTGCCTGCAAGACAGTGATGCAATAGTGGCACAAAGCTTGTGGGAGTAACCAACCACTCTCTGATTTGATTTAAGGCTTGTGCCATGAGAGGGAACCCATAACTGACCCTGCTTGGGGAGCCAAGAACCTGAGACTAGATAGGTCAGGGACCTAAGAGGAAACCAAATACCACTAAGGTGCTAAGGGGACAGAGCAATAAAATGACTCCTAGTGACATTCCGTGATACTCATATATCAGTGTCTTGCTCAGTAATCATCACAGATACTTGCTCCTGAATACTATGGTAACAAATGCCAAGACACACAGCTGGACAATGTGCAAACCAAGAAAGACCTGGGACACTCAGTCCTAAATAGGCTATCTCCATTAAATCCTTCCCTTTGGGGCTCAGGAACCCTGTAGAGGAGGAGGCAGAAAGATTGCAAGAGTCAGAGGTAATGGAGGACACCAAGAAAACAAGGCCTTCGAGACACAGCAGAACTGACACACATATGCCTGTGGTGGCATGCACAGGACCTGCGTATGTATGCCTGTGGTGGCATGCACGGGCCTGCGTGTGTCTGAGCCAGGTGGAGTTCCAGAGCCAAGAGAGGTGCATACAAGTTTCCATCCCTAACCCCAAAACTGTCTCCTCTTGATAGCCACTCACAAGGAAAAATTACTTTCTCCCGCAGGGTCTCACTGGATACACAGGATGCCTCCTGAGGGCAAGGCCCATACCTAGTAGGTGATAACCAACACAGGACAAACTCAATGGTGCTTTTTGGAGGTTCCTGGTCTCATAGTGCTTTGTTAGGGCATTGTTTTTGTTTTGTTTTGTTTCTTTGTTTACTTTCTTACATTTCTGTGTTTATTTTCTTTCTTTCTTCTTTACAGGTATTTTGTGTACATATTATGGTTCCAAGCTTTGTGTTTTTATGGGATTTCTGCATGTGCAAATGTGTGTGGTTCTGCATCTCCATGGGTTTCTGTGCTTTTCTTTTGTGCTTTTTTTCCTGGTAGTTTGTTTGCTTTGTCCTGTTCCGGCTTGTTTATTTTTATTTCATGTTATTTTACCTTACATTATTTTTAGATGCCTATTTGTATTCTAAAGGGAAATAAAAAGAGGGGTGTGGATATAGGTGTGGGGAGTTGATTTAGGAATTGGGGGAGTAGAAACCATAGTCAAAATATGTTGTATAAAAAACTATTCTCAACTTTAAAAAAATGAAAGGTTATACCAAAACCCATGCATACAACACACATACACACATGCACATCTGTTGCCACATGCACACCCACACCACATGCATTGTCTCTCACACGTGCATACACATCCATACTCACATGCATAGCCCCTAATGCATGCATACTCATCCATACTCACATGTACACCCCACACACATGCATACTCATCCATGTTCACATGTGTACCCCACATACATTAACATTCATATCCACACACACTCCCAAACCCACATGTATACCTATTAGCACACACACATCCTCACACACACCCTCACACACATACCTACATAGACATGCATATCCACATGTATACCTTTACACATATGCACACACACATGCATACATACATACGCACACCCACACCCCTACAGAAGTAGGACCTGCCCCTGCAAGCATACAGAACCGAAGATAATGCAGGATCCCCATCAAAATTACAACACAATTCTTCGCAGATCTCGAAAGAACAATATTCAACTTCATTTGAAAAAACAAACAAGAAAAAAAACAGGGTAGCTACAACATTCCTCCATCACCAATCCTGATTTCAAGGTCTACTATAGAGCTATAGCAATAAAAACATTATGATATTGGTATAAAAACAGATATGTGGATAATGGAATTGAATCAAAGACCCTGATGTAAATCTACACACCTATGAGAACCTGATTTTTGGCCAAAAAAGCCCAAATCATATAGGAACAAAAAAGCATTTCCAACCAATGGTGCTGACATAACTGGGTGTCAGCATGTAGAAGAATGAAAATAGACCCATATCTATTGCCCTACACAAAACTCAAGTCCAAATGGATCAAAGACCTCAACATAAATCCAATTATACTGAGCATGATATAAGAGAAAGTAGGAAGAAGCCTTGAATGCATTGGCACAGTACACAACTTCCTGAACAGAACGGTACCAGCAGCACAGACACTGAGATCAACAAATGGACCCTCCTGAAATGGAAAAGCTTCTAAAGGCAAGGGACATGGTCAATGAGACAAAACAGTAGCCTACAGAATGGGAAAAGATCTTCACCAACCCCGCATCTGACAGAAGGCTGATCTCCAAAATATACAAAGAACTTACAAAACGAGACATCAAAATAACAAACAATCCTATTTAAAAATGGGGTACAGACTTAAATAGAGAATTCTCAGCAGTAGAATATCTAATAACCAAAAGACTCTTAAAGAATATCCTTCAATATCCTTAGCCATGAGGGAAATGCAAATTAAAACAACTCTGAGATACCATCTTACACCTGTCAGAATTGCTAAGATCGAAAACACTAATGTCAGCTTATGCAGGAGAGGACTAGGAGTAAGGGGAAAACTCCTTTATTGCTAGAGCTGGGAAGGGCCTGACCCTTACCTCTCCATGCCGGACTTGTGAAATCAGAGAGGATTTCTTGAAAGTAGTGACCCTGAGGAGAGCTTTAGGAGCAGTTGTAGTCTCTCTAGAAGACAGCCACCTCACTGGGTCTGGAGGAGCCCAACCATACAGAATTCTTCCAGGGCAAGGTTCCGTTGTCAAAAATTGAATGTTTTTGTTCCTTCCTAAGAGCCATGTTGACGTTTAATCCCCAGTGCCCCCATGTTGGAGACACAACCCTTAAAAGATACACACACTATATGCAGAGGCCTCTTTACTCCTTGTAAAGGGGGCTGATGGGGAAGTCAGTCCTTGCTGCTGTTGTTGTTTCTTTTGTGGGAACCCAGCACTCATAGCCCCTGGAAAATGCAGAGTGCAAGAAGCCATCCTAAAGCATAGGCCAGAGTCTCCGAGACTGCAAACCTTCTGCCTGGCCTCCCAATTGTGCCACATTTCTACTGCCTAAACCACCCATCAGTTACAGCAGCACAGACAGACTAAGACATCGTTCTAGCTGACAGATAACCAGAGAACTCCTCATGAAGTTTGGGGAAGTCTCTTATCACAGAGCCCTGTTCTCAAATACTAGAGACAAGTCACAGACAAACTCTGGGGGCCAAGAGGAAAAACAGTAGCTTGACTGCCTGCTTGTTTTCATGAGTAGGTATGTATGCCTGGAGAGGCCAGGGCAGGGATCAAGTGTCTTCCTGCCTCACTGCCTCGAGACTAACTTCAAATACCCTGCCTCTGTTAGGCTGGCTAGCCAGAAAGCTCTGGGGTCTATCTCTGCTCTGCAGTGCTCAGGTCACAGGCATGTGTTGCCATGCCTGGATTTTACATGGGAACTAGGCATACAACTCATGTCCTTCCGCTTACACAGCAAGTGTTCTTTCCCACTGAACTGTCTTATTTTCCAACAGCACACACTGTGTGTTAAGCACTGCATGGATTCTCTTCTTTAATTCTCGCTATGACCCTATCCATGGGATACTATGATTGTCTGCATTTTTCAGATAATGCAACTAATGCAAGAAGAAATGAGCTGTCCTGACCACACATCAGGGAAGCCTGTTGCAATTAATGTCTCTTCTTTTCCAAGATCTTCTGTGGGTACTCCACCAGCATGAACCCCTTTAGGCTTTCAGGGAAGACTCTAAAGTAGAGGAGACCCTCAATGGCTAGGACGTAGACATCTCTGGAATCAACTCATCGAGCATCCTTGCCCAGTGGATGTGCTGTGCACGTGCACAGCAAGAGTGCACAGGGCTGAGAGAGGGACTGCTGCTGTTGCTGCTGCTGCTATTGCTGCCGCCACCACCACTGCTGCTGCCGCGGCTGCCACTGCTGCTGCTGCCAATGCTGCCACTGTCTCTGCCACCGCCACTGCCACTGCTGCTGCTGCCACTGCTGCCACTATCTCTGCCACCACTGCTGCTGCTGCTCCCACCGCTACTGATAACTCAAGAAGTTACACATGTTGAGAGTGTTGATCCAGCCAGAATGAAGAGACATCACTGAATTCACAGGACGTTAATGAGGAATACCTTCGGGTTATCTATGATGTCATTTCAAGAGAGGATTACATGATACAAAAAATTGCCCTGAATGTGGACAGCACTATTTCATAAACGGGGGTACCCAGACTGAAGAAAATGGTAAAAGGCAGGAAGATGGTTGGGTGCTGGAATTCTACCTTCTCTGCTTCCTGTTCTACCAAGATGTGCACAAGCAGCCTCATGGTCCTGCCGCCACAGCTTTGAGTTACTCCTGCCCCCGCGACCTCCCAACTAGACTAGACTGTGCTTCCTTACTAGGCCCCAAAAAATCTCTGTTCCCTTATGTTGCTTCTTGTCAGATATTTGGTCACAGTGATAAGAAAAGTGATGAATACATAGCCCAGTATAACCAGACTCAGCCTAATATAACCAGACACAGCCTAGTACAACCAGACACAGCCTAATATAACCAGACACAGCCCAGCATAACCAAAACAAACTACCAGGAATTCCACTCTTGCCAGAACAAGGCTCAACACCACTTAAGGGTAACAAAAAGTCAGAAAAGAATAAAAGATTAGTACACAGACAAAAAAAATCCAAAAATCAAGAAAGACCTGATGATCTTGAGGTTTGGAAGCTGGGATTAACATCCACAGATTTTGAAACCGTTGCCATAAATATGTTAAGGAAATTTAGAGAAAACATGGAGCCAATGAGAGAAAATACAAAGACTCTGAAACATGGAATCCATGAGAACAAAATAGAAATTCAAGAACTGGTATTATGTCTGAAATAAAAGAGTCACTAGGTGTCTTTGAAGTCAAACTAGATGCTGTTGGGGGAAAAAAGAAAAAGAAAAAAAAGAAAGAAAAACCAGTGAACTGGGAGATGCACCTGCTGAAAGAGCCCAGAGAGAAAGAAAATGCTTTGAAAAATAGGCAGGAACTCAGCAACTGTCAGGTAATATTTAGTAGGCCAAAAAGCTTAGTATTAGAATCCCAGATGGAGAAGGGAGAGAGAATAGTGCAGAAAATGTATTTGAAGAATACTTAAAAAATTTCATAGAAATTAGGGTTTCCGTCAGTGTGATAAACACCATGGCCAAAACAACATGGAGAGGAAAGGGTTTGTTTCATCTTAGAACTCTCAGGTCACACAATGTGGTGGTTTGAATGAAAATGGCCCCATAGATTTATAGGGAGTGGCATTATTGGAGGCATGGCCTTGTTGGAGTGGTGTGGACTTGTTGAAGTAGGTGTGGTCTTGGAGTAGGTGTGGCCTTGGAGTAGGAGTGGTCTTGTTGGAATGTTTGTAGCCTTGTTAAAGTAGGTGTGGTCTTGGAGTAGGTGTGGCCTTGTTGAAGTAGATACTGTCTTGTTGGAGTAGGTATGGCCTTGTTGGAGCAGATGTGGCCTCATTGGAGAAAGTGTGTCATTGGGGTTGGGCTTTGAAGTTTTAGATGCTCAAATCATGTCCCATTACTCTCTCTCTCTCTCTCTCTCTCTCTCTCTCTCTCTCTCTCCCTACTGTGTTCAGATTCAGATGTAGAATCTTGGCTCTTTCTCCAGCACCATGTCTGCCTGCACACCACCATGCTTCTCACCAAGATGATAATGGACTAAATCTTTGAATCTGTAGGCCAGTACCAATTTAATGTTTTCTTCTATAAGAGTTGCCATGGCCATGGCATCTCTTCACTGCAATAGAAACCCTAACTGAGACACACTCTACCACTGAAGGAAGTCAAAGCAAGAACCTGGAGGCAGAAGCTGAAGCAGAGACCATGGAGGAACGCTGCTTACTGGCTGCTCCACATGGCTTGCTCAACCTGATTTCTTATAGAACCCAGGACCACCTGCCTAGGGCTGACACCACACACATGGACTTGGCCCTCCCACATCAATCATTAATTAAGAAAGTATCCTACAGACATGCCCACAGAAGAGGTTGATGGAAGCATGTTTTCAACTGAGATTCCTCTTTTTAAATATGTCTAGGTTCCTGTCAAGCTGACAAAAACCTAACCAGCACAGCTGAGCTCAACCTACTCAAAGAGCAAATATAATCAGTATTTAAAAATACACCCATGTATTCACAGCTATATGCTAACTTTCATAAAAGATGAAACACAGCTCTACAAAAACAGTCAGAGACAAAGATGTAATACATACAGGGGAATACTGATATCCAAAAACGGAGATGGAGGACAGAGCTCTAACAAGAATTGTATATACAAATTACATGTTCAGAATTGTATATAGAAAAATAAGGGGGAGTAGGAAGCTGATGCAGGAGAATTGAGAGTTGTAGGCTAGCTTAAGAATTTCAGGATTCAGCAAGATCCTGGCTTATTAGAAAGAACAAAATAGATACAGTTTCAGATAAACAAAAGCTCAAATTATTTGTTGTCAGCAGTCTTTCCCCTCAAAGACTTAAAAAATAAATACATTGAAAAAATTCTTTTGGTGAAGGAGTAATTAAAATAGATGAAAATTCAAATATGTTAAAAAGAATGAGTACACTGGAAATGATAACAGTGTTATTGAGTTAAAAAACACCTTTTTTACTTCTCTTCAGTTCTGTTAATAGAAAACAAATTATTTAAAGCAAAGATAATAACATTGTCTTTAAAGGATTCTTGCATATGCAGAAATAATACACATTTAAGAGCTCAAAGAACAGGGAAAATGGAAGTGTTCTAGCTTTCTAAATTTTGGATTGGTAAAATATAAATTAGGAGTAGAGATTATTAACATGATAACTACAAATAAAAAGACAGGAAATTGGATAGAATATGAAAGTTTTCCACATGCCCAAAGTAAAGCAGAAAGGGAAGGCAGAATGAAGAAATGGTGGATCAAACAGAAAAATAAAAATGACAGGTTTAAGCCCACACATATCAATAATTACACTAAATGTAAATGTTCTAAACACTCCTGTCAAAAAACTGATGCTGACATTGTGACTCAGACAAGCAAGGCCAAGTCTCTTCTTACAAAAGGAACACTTTAAATACTGAAACATGTAGGGAATGGAGGAAGCCTTGACTGTAAAGTCCTGGGTGAATGTGTGCTGTTGGCATGGGCACAGCCATGTCAAGGACCTCAGAGCCTCAGACTCATGAGAAAACAGCAAAACTCCCAGGGTGAGACTCAAGGAAATGGCAAAAACTTCCTCTGGTCCAAGTGTAAATGTTGACAGTGTGTGCAGAAAATGTTCAGCATATCTTTCTGTGCCCTGGTATATATGGTCTGAAGGTCACTCCTGATGTATGATTCCCCTCTTATGCTGTGAATATGTTTTATTGCCATTGGTTAATAAAGAATCTACTTTCAGTCAATAGCTTAACAGAGTAAAGCCAGGTGTAAAATTCAAACAGAGATAGAGAAAGAGAGTAGGCAGAGTCAAAGAGACACTATGTAGCTGCTAAAGGAGACAGACACCCAGGAACCTTACCAGTAAACTATGAGCCTCATGGTAAAATACAAAATAATAGAATTGGATTAATTTAAGATGTAAGAGTTAGCTAAAATATGCATAAGCTATTGATCAAATAGTGCTGTAATTAACATAGTTTCTGTGTAAATATTTCAGGTCTGAGCAACCGGGAAATGAATGAGCAGCCTCTGCCTATACACTCCCCTGAAGAGACTGTTCTTACCAAGATGAACTAAACCCATCTCCCTGATCCAGCTGTATACCATAGACACCACATCTTTGTTCATCTGTATATAATAACCCTCCTCTCTGTTTATTCAACTGTATATAGTAAACACATTAAATTTCTGGGGTGCTGGGTTTTTTTCCACCAGAGAGCACAGGCAAACCAGCCTCAGCCTCATCTATTTCTGAATATCCATCTGTCTGTCTTCGTTTCATACCCTTGCCTCCCCAGTGAGGTCTGTCCATGGAGCCATGCGAAGATTCAGCAGCAACAACCATTTAAAGAAGATTGAAATCAATTAAAAAAAAGAAATCAATATAAACAAATAAGATCAAAGTTATAAGAAGTACCCTCAATCACATGGAATAAAACTGGGAATCAGACAGGGTGGTGGTGATGCATACCTTTAATCCCAGATCTCTGGAGGTAGAAGAGGGAGATCTCTGTGAGCTCAAGACCATCCTGGTCTACAGATCAAATTCCAGGACAGGATCCAAAGCTACATAGAGAAACCCTGTCTCAAAAAAGCTAAAAGCCAATCCCCCTCAAAAAAAAGCTGGGAATCATTAATGAAGCAAAGCTGGAGAAATTGTAAAATTGAACTCACACAACTATATGGGACAACATCAAAATTTGTGAGACACAGTGAAGCAGGCTCAAGGGAAACTTACATACGTGAATCATGCCGAGGCTAAACAAAATGGACTTGCCAAACCGCCATCTTAACCTCCTCAATGGAGGCAGAAAGGAGGAGAAAACAGGCGTAGAGATGACACCAAAAGGAAGTGGCTCTAAAAACAGAACAAGACAAATAGAAGAGAGCTTTGAAAAAACAACAGAGAATTGAAAAAGCAAAAACTGATTCTTAGAAAATAAAACAAAACTGAAAAACCTTAGGCTGACAAATTAAATAACAAAGAAAACACGAAGTAAGACAAAAATGAAATGGGACTCTCACTGATGACTTCAGAGAAATGAGCTAAAATACATAAAAGGAAAACAATTGTATGTCAACAAGTAACCTGGACAAATGGACCAGCACATAGCAGCCTGAACTTATTCAAGCAAACAAAAAAGATAGAGATAGATGATAGATAGACAGGTAAATAGATAGATGGATGGATGG
>LOJH01006999.1:0-31631 GCA_001685095.1 Ellobius talpinus | reverse complement strand
GGATGGGGAGGGAATTGGGAGGAGGGGAGGAGGTGGAATTTTTTAATAATAATATTAAAAAATAAAAATAAATAAATAAAAACAAACAAAAAACTTTCTTCCCAAATACCTAGATACAATTTAATATAAACTTGAAATTATTTGAGGTGTAAAGAAAGATATCTCATATTTCTTAGCACTCAATGACAATTTACGTTCTATTTTATAATGCAGGAAGACATGTATATAAATCCAGTGAATAGTAGTAACTATAGCAACTACAATAACGTGAAAACTAAATGCATATATAAACTCCACGGCCTTAAAGCTGAGTTACCCAATTAAATATAAAACATTTGTCCTTGTTAGTTTATTCTGTTGATATAATAAAATACCAACTCAAACAATTTTTGGAGCAGGAAGGATTTTTTACATTTTATAGGGTGAAGTCCATAATCAAGGGGAAGTCAGGAACCTGGAGACAGGAACTGAAGCAGAGACCACAGAGGAATATTGCTTACTGATTTGCTCTGCCTATCTTGCTCATCTCGTTTTCTTTTATTACCCATGGTTAGCATCGTCCATAATGGTCTTTGCCCTCACATATCAATCATTCATCAAGTCAATTCCTCCACAGACTTGTTTACAGTCTAATCTGGTCATGGCTTTTCCTCAGTAGAGATTTCTCCTTCCTAATGACCCTAGTCTAATTTGTGTCAAGTTGACAGTAAACTAACCAGGACAATGTTATTTACAATATAACATGTGATTTTCATTTTATATATTCTATCAGTATTTACATAGAAGTACAATATGGAGCCAGTGAGATAGTTCAGTAGATAAAAGAGCTTGCTGCCAAATATAAAGAGCTGCTCCTGCAAATTATTCTCTGACTTTGCATATGCTGTGGTGCTTTGCCAACACACACACTTATGTAGAACACCTTTCCCACAATCATATGAACACAATTAAAAAAATATTTAAATGTTTAAAAGTAAAAAATACAATAATGAAGCTTTTAGTCTCTACTCCCATGTATTTATTAAACTTGCTAACTTACCCTAATAAGGTATTCCTACAAAATCTTTATCTGATTGAAACCTCCCTGTGAGCCTGAGAAATATTGAATCAAAATGAAATTTTGTTTGACTTTCTGTGGAAAGGAGACATTAAGATAAACTAATTAACAGAGTCTAATCTTCTACTGTTGTGAAACTGGGAAGAAGAAACAATATGCACAAAGATCCTTCAACAACTGAGCTCTCACTGGAAGAGGGAATGCTTGTGGTTGTCCAACTCCTTCAAAAACAGCCACTTCTACCAGTTCTCTAAAATGCAAACTCTTTTAAAATGAAGTGAGAGAAAAGTCTCAATGATTTTAGGTAAAAGAATAGATTCTCATCCCCAAATACTTTTGCCAAACACACTTGAACAACTTTTGTGAGTCTGAGTAGCCATAGGAAAAGGTCAGGTCACTTTTGAATAAAAAAAAGTCACAATCGCAACCCACTGCAGAGAGGATGCCAACCTTTCATGTTCCATATGTCCCTCATTTCCAAAGGTGACTTAGTCAGATTTTCGGATATGTTTGGTCTGCATCCTTGCACAGGAAAAACTGAGCAAGTGCTTTCTTCTTATATGAGGGAAAGGCTTTCTAAGAGGCTCAGCTCCTCACACTGCTGCACTGATGAACACATGGCTGTTGGAGTTCCTGTGCATGACCTATAGAACATCAATTAGTCAAAGTCCAGCATGCGTAGAAGTGAGGAGCTCCTGTGAAGGTCCACCCCTGTCTGTGGAAGAGATTTGGCAGTTAGTGGCTTCTAGTGAGGGAGAGATATTTTCTTTTAAGGGTTCAACCCCTGGTAGGGAAAGCACACTATAATGGATGAATTCACACCCATGATTATATATGCAAAACAAAATTGAGTGAAGGTTTATTTTAAACAAAATTAGGAAGTGCTACAGATGTGAGGGATATTCCAGGAATTAGAGGAAGCAATGAGTTGAGCATAATAAAAATACCTGTATGAATGCATGAAATTCTCAAAAATATATAAAAACATATTAAGAAGAAAGGGGAAAACACTCTAAAATGAGCATTATTAAATGGCTGGAAATTACGGGAATAGTAAAAGCCCATGCAAGTTTCAAACTTCAGCAAAGACATAAATATCTTAATCACTTTGATACTGTATGAGGAGATATAAGCCACTGGGCACGTGGACATTTGCCCATGGTCTACGGACAACCCTAATGACCTGTACAACTCACTTGCCTTACCTACTCTACCTTATTGTTTGAATGTGTCCTTGCACAATAAGTGATAGCCTTCTCCAAGATTCACAAATGGATCCAATCTGGTGTCTCATATCTGTGAGTAAGAAAAATTACAGGCTCTTGAAAATTGCAAAGTACCAGCTACGAAAATAGTCAGGAGAATCTATGCCTGTAGCCTCACTTTGCAAAAAAATAAAAATACTGTAATGACCTGCAATGTTTAGAAGTTCAGCGAATGAGAAATAGGGACACAAAGTAGATATATCCACAGTGAAGATCTGAGAGTTTCCAAGATATTGGAACTGTTGACTATTCTTTCCCTTCCCAAATATGTAATCAGTTGAGCCTGGAAGAAATATACATCTCTCCAAAGCAAAATAAGTTTGCATTAGAAGACTTCAAAACAATAAAAATGTAAAAAACCTAAAAAAAGAAGAAAAAGGAAACACACACTAATGAGGAAATACAATAATTTCCCAGGATTTTTCTATATAAAAACTTCAAGGATCTTGTGAATTTCCCATCAAGCACAAGTGTAGAGCCCCGGGATTGAGTGGATCTCTTAGCAGGGATCTTGAAGCCAGATTGTGAAAGGACAAAACTCTAACAACTAAGAGCATTGTACCAACAAAGTTATCTTTCACATATAAGGGCAGATCAAACCTTTCCCAGGCAAACAAAATTTGGAAGAACTCACCACATACAGACCCGCTTTTCAGTTAATGCCAAAGAGATTTCTTCATCTGAAAACAAAATGGCATATAAGAGACAAAAACATCTGGAGCTAAAAAGTGTTTTAGTAAGCACTCAGATTCACAATACTCTCACTCTGAAGGCAAGAGAGAAAATACTGTTATCTCTACTAGGGAGGTGTAAAAAGAACTAAAATAACTCTAGCTCACAAAAAAATCGTTAAAGGTTTTGGAATGTAGAAAATTAATGTTGCAAAGAGGCTGCTAATTAGTTCCGAGCCACTTAGCCCCAAAATAGTCACACAGAAACGGTATTATTTAAATCACTGCTTGGCCCATTAGCTTTAGCTTCTTAATGGCTAACTCTTACATATTAATTTAACCCATTTCTAGTAATCTGTGTATCACCACGTGACTGTGGCTTACCGGGTAATGTTCAGTCTGGCTTCAGCAGGGCTACATGGCTTCTCTTTCACTCCACCTCTTTTCTCACAGCATTCAGTTTAGTTTCCCCTAGCTCTCTTTCACTATAGCTCTGCTATAGGCCCAAAGCAGTTCCTTTATTTATCAATGGTAATCACNAATTTAACCCATTTCTAGTAATCTGTGTATCACCACGTGACTGTGGCTTACCGGGTAATGTTCAGTCTGGCTTCAGCAGGGCTACATGGCTTCTCTTTCACTCCACCTCTTTTCTCACAGCATTCAGTTTAGTTTCCCCTAGCTCTCTTTCACTATAGCTCTGCTATAGGCCCAAAGCAGTTCCTTTATTTATCAATGGTAATCACAGAACACAGAGGAAAATCCACATCATATTTTTACTCACCTTTTCTACTGTCTTAGCTATTTATGCACATTTATTAGCTGGATTTAATAATTCCAAATTTTAATCATCTGCAAAATTATCACTTTGTATCCCATAAATCTACATAATTATTATTTATCAATTAAAATAAAATTTTAATAGGATATTAGACATAAAGCAAAGGATAAACAGCCTACAGTCTACAACCCCAGAGAAGCTAGGTAATAAGGAGTACCCTAAAGGAACCCTACATGGATGCCCCTGAGAAGGGTAAATAGACAAGATCTGTTTGGTAAACTGAGAGTGTGGAGGGTAAAGGGAGGGAGGAATGGAAGGGGAAGGTTAGAAAGGGAGTGAAGAGGGGAAGAGAGGCATGAGAAAATGGGATGGTCAGGCTCAGGGAAGGACAGAGAGGGAGAACAAGCAAAGACATATCTTGATAGAGGGAGCCATTATGGGATTAGAGAGAAACCTGGCACTAAGGAAATTCCCAGAAATCCCACAAGGATAGCACCAAAAACTCTAAGCAATAGTGGAAATGATGCCTGAACTGACCATCCCCTGGAATCAGAATTATGACTACCTTCATTCAGATGGAAGCAGATGCAGAGATCCACAGCTAAGCACTGAGTTGAGCTACTGAATCCAGTTGAAAAGAGGCATGAGTGAGTAAAGGTGTTAGGACTGTGATAAGGAAACCCAGAGAAACAGCTGACCCAAGCTAGTGAGGGCTCAATGACACCAGACTTACAGTTGGGGAGCCTATATAGGGCTGAACGAAGCCCTCTGAATATAGGTGACAGTTGTATGGCTTGGGCTGTTTATTAAGCCACTGTCAGGAAGATCAGGATTTATCCCTAGTATTTGAACTAGCCTTTTGGAGTCCATTTCCTATGGAGGGATACCTTTCTTAGCCTAGTTATAGTGGGGAGAGCTTTGGTCTACCTGAAAGCAATGTATCAGACTTGACTCCCCATGGGAAGCCTTACCCTCTCTGAGGAATAGAAGGGGGTGGGGTGGGGAAAAGGTGAGGGGAGTGGGAGGAGAGGTAGGAGGGGTAGAAGAGAGAACTGGGATTAGTATGTAAAATAAAATAGTTCTTTTTGTAGCCATTCTGACAGATGTAAGATAGTATCTCAGAGTCATTTTGATTTGCATTTCTTAATAGCTAAGGATGTTGAGAAACTCATTAAGTGTCTTTCTGGCATTTGCCATTCCTCTGTTTAGAATTCACTGTTTAGTTCTATACCCCATTTTCTGATTGGATTATTTGGTAATTTGATGTCTAATTTCTTGAGTTCTTTATACAGTTTGGGGATCAGTCCTCTGTCCGATGTGTGGTTAGTAAAAATTTTTTCCCATTCAATAGGCTGCCATTTTGACTTAGTGAATGTGTCCATTGCCTTGCAGAAGCTTCTCAATTTGAGAAGGTTCCACTTATTGTTTCCCTTGGTGTCTGTGCTATTGATGTTATATTTTGAAAGTGATATCTTGTGCACATATGTTCTGGGATACTCATCAATTTATTTTCAATGAGATTCAGTGTGGCAAGATTTATGTTGATGTCTTGGAATCGGTGGGCTGGACAGATGGCTCAGCACTTAAGTGCACTCTCCACTCTTCCAGAGGTCCTGAGTTCATTTCCCAGCAACCTCATGGTGCCTTACAGCCATCTTGAATGAGATTTGGTGCCTTCTTGAGGAAGAGAACTGGTCAGTCATCCTCATCAACTTAGACATGAAGCCCAATATAGACAATTTCAACAGAACCATCATATATAGGATGCCCATGCATGCTTCAGCATTGCCAGGGAATAAATTTCATTTTTTTTCTCATTTTTTCTTTGATCCATTTGGATGTAAGTTTTGTGCATGGGGATAGACATGAATCCATTTGCATTCTTCTATATATCGACATCCAGTTATGCTGGCACCATTTGTTGAAAATGGTTTCTTTTTTTCATCATATAATTTTAGTTTCTTCATCAAAAATCAGGTGTTCATAGATGTGTGGATTAATATCAGAGTTTTCTATTTGATTCAATTGTTCCACCTGTCTGTTTCTAAGTCAATACCAATCAGTTTTCATTATTGTAACTGTATAATAAAACTTGATTTCAGGGATGGTGATGCCTCCAGAAGTTCCTTTAATGACACCAATGATAGCTTATGCTGGAGAGAATGTGGAGTAAGGGGAACATTATTCCATTGTTGGTGGGAGTGCAAAATTATACAACCACTTTGGAAATCAGTGTGGTGGTTTCTCAGAAAATTGAGAATTAATTTACTTCGGGACCCTGCAATACCTTTATGGGCATATACCCGAAGGATACATACTCATACTACAAAGACGTTTGCTCAACCATGTCCATATCAGTATTACTTGTAATAGCCAGAACCTGAAAAAAATCTAGATGCCCCTCTTCTGAAGAATGGATAAAGAAAATGTGGTACATTTACACAAGGGAGTCCTACTCAGCAGTAAAAACAATGACATACTGAAACTTGCATGAAAATGGATGAATCTAGAAAAGTACCATGAGGTAACCCAGATACAGATAGACAAACATGGCATGTACTCACTAATAAGTGGATATTAGATATAAGCAAAAAAACAGCCTATAGTCCATAATTCTAGAGAAGCTAGGTAACAAGGAGAACTCTAAGAAAGACGTACATAGATCCCCTGGGAAAGGGAAATATACGAGATCTCCTGAGAAAATTGGATGGGGGAGGGGCAAAGGGAGGATGGAAGGGGAGAGGGAGGGGGAAAGAGGAGAGGAAGGGGGAAGAGGAAGGGGAAGAAATCTTTAAGGAACATGATGGTCAAGATGGGTGAAGGACAGAGAGGGAGAGCAAGGAAAGAGATATCTTGACTGAGGGAATCATTATGGGCTAGCAAGAAACAGGGTCTTAGGGAAGTTCTCAGTAATCCACAAGAATGACCCCAGCAAAGACTCCAAAAACAGTGGAGAGGGTGCCTGAACTGGCCTTCCCCTGTAATAAGATGGATCAATCCCTTAATTGTCATCAGAAGACCTTCAACCAATAACTGATGGAACCAGATACAGAGAGCTACAGTGAAGGACTTAGCTGAGCTATGGGAGACAAGGCCAAGAGAGGAAAGAGAGATAATATGAGCAAAGGGGCCAAGACCATGACGGGAAGGAATATCAGTATAAACAGCTGACCTGAACAAGTGAGAGCTCAATGACTCTGGATTGATAGCTGAAGAATCTGCATAGGACCACACTAGGTACACTGAGTGTGAGAGACAGTTGTGAGGCATGGGCAGTCTGTGAGGCCACTGACAGTGGGATGAGCCTGGCATCTAGAATCACATTCTCTTTGGAGGGATAACTTGCTCAGCCTATATAAGGAGGGAGGGCCTTGGTCTTGACTTGAAGTGTCAGACTTTGTTGACTCCCCATGTGAAGCCTTATCTTTTTTGAGGAGTAGATGGGGGTGGGGTCAGGGGAAGGGTGGGATGGGATGGGAAAAAGGGAGGAAGTTAGAATGTGGATATCTATGTAAAATGAAAAAAGATTGTATTAAATTTCTTAATAAAAAGGAAAACAAAACAAAAAAGATTGTTTTTGAAGAATTAAAAAATAGAGCTGTATTTTAAATTCTGTTTTGGGGATCAAGAGAAATTTTTAATTGTAGCTGTTGAATCACAGTGAACAGTAATGCTGGCATTTTCATATTTTAGTCTGTATAATTTTGTTTATTCATATTCTCCTACTTTATTCAACTGCTTATACCCCACCTCTTGTGTGCTGTTCTTGCTTGTGTTGATTCCCCCTTTGAGGCTTCTTTTCTGCTTTCATGACACACATACTCCATCACTTCCCTTTCCTTAAGATCTCATCTTTCCCCTTTATGCTTTTACCCCCCCCACATACATGCACACAAATACGCATGCATTTATATCTAGAGTCTGCACATGAAATGCAGGATCCAATATTTATTTTCTGAGTTTGACATATTTTGCTTAAAATAATGACTTCTTTCATGCATTTATATTATGATTTCACTTTCATTTACAACCAAATAAAGTTACACTGTGAACATATACATGTTCTTTTTTTAAGTAATTCACTGATGGACATACAATTTTTAGCAATTGTGAATATTGCAGCAAAAAACATAAAAAATGTGCCTCCTTCGAATGCTGAGGTAGAGTTGTTTCAATATTTACAAAACATAGTATACCTGCTCAAATAGTAGTTCTCTATTATTGTTATTATTATTATTTTCTGATATTCTAACTACCTCAGCAATTTTACATTTTTTCCATTATCACCAACAGTTAATAAAGATTCCTCTTTCATAATATCCCTGTCAGTTCTTACTGTCTTTTGTTTTCTTTATAATAATCACTTTGAAGTGAGTGAGATGGAATATGGAGATAAAATTGACTTGAATGTCCCCGTTGCTATTTTGGGGGCCCAGGTATCTGTGTATTCTGTTTATTTGCTTGTTTGGGAACTGAATGATTTTTTTTGGTGATTAATTTTTGCTGATCTTTTTATATATTCTTTTGTTCAGTTGTCTTTGCTACAAGCTAGCTTTTTACTCAAGTAAAAAGCTGTATGAAAGCTATGAAATTTTCTGTACTTTTTTGGTCAATTTTTGAGGCAATTTCTCATTATATGAAAATATTTTTCCCCTGCAAAGTCTCACTTATGCCCATATCTTAAATATTTTGTCTATTTTTCCTTGTAGAGTTTGAAGTTGTATGTTCAATGATTTGAGCCTCTTTAAAGGGATGTTTTCAGATTGTGGATTGTCTTTTTTTTATTTTATGATTTTGACATTTTATTAGAAAAAGCAGAGTTGTGTTTTCAGTATTTCTATTCAATACAATAATAAAATTTTCTTTTTAGGAATGAAAATAAAACAGTAACTATATTGTAAATAAAAGTGTTAAATTGCTTTTGCTTTCAAATGTTATGTTCTTATATGTAGAAAATTATAAATTGGATTAAGAAAATAATTTTAGAATAACAAATGAATTCTGGAATATTAGAAGATTCAAAAAACAATCTATAAAAATCAGTGTCATTTTTATATGATAAAAATGAAATATCAGTTTTTAAATGTGGAATGTGCTCATTTTCATTACTTTGAATTTTTATTTTTCTGATGTAAAATGTTATCTGTTAAATGCCTGATAGCTATAATTTAATACTAGTGGAGAATGAGAACATGAAGAAATTACTATTCATAGTGTCTTAATTTGTAATATTTGTCATTTTATATATTATTAACTTTGCAGGTAATTTCATTTCACGATGTTCTTGTTTCTAAGACTCGATAATTCTTCACTATGTAAAATTACCACATTTTCTTTATCCATCCTTAGATTGAGGGAAATCTAGGTTCTTTCCAGGTTCTGCTGTTATGAATAAAGATGCTATGAACATAGTTGTTCACATGTCCTTGTGGTAAGATGGAATGATTTTTGGATATATCCAAGGGTGCTATAGCTAATTTTTAAGTTCCCAATTTTCTGAGACACCACCATATTGATTTACAAAGTGGCTGTATAAGCTTGTAATCCAAAAAACAATGGAGAAGTGTTCCCCTTGCTCTACATCCTTTCCAGCATGAGCTGTCACTTGTGTTCTTGATTGTGTCCATTCTGACAGGTATAAGATAGAATCTCAGTGTCATTTTGAGCTGCATTTTTATAATGACTAATGATGGTGAAAATTTCTTTAAATGTTTCCTAGGCTTTTGAAATTCTTTTGTTGATAATTCCTCTTCAAATCTGTACCCCATTTTTTAATTATTATGATAACCCAGAATAAGAAAGACAACAGACAAATATGATAAGTATGCACTTATGAGTGGATACGAGAACCATCCTACAACCTACAAACTCAGAGAAGATATTAACAAGGAGGACTCAGGAGAGGGATGCAAGAGTCTCACTGTGAAGGGAAATTAGAATGGATATTGCCAGTAGATGAGACAGGGAACTGGAAGGAAGAATGGGAATGGGAACAGGAGTGACCAGATGGGAGGAAAATGAAGGTGAGTGTATTGGAAGAGACAACTATAACCTAGATCATCTCTGGAATGAGCTAGAAACCTAGCACAATGGAAAGTCCTAGGAATCTACTAGGCTGACCCTAGCTAAGACACTTTGCAATAGGAGAAAAGGAGGCCAAACCAACTTCTCCTGTAACCCAGAAAGACCTCCATTTGAGGGACTGGGACATCAACCCAACCACAACCTTGTAGTGATATTTCATTTGTACTTTAATAAATAAAGCTTGCATGATGATCAGAGTGTAAAACATCCCCACTGGTCATCCTCACAGACCAGGCAGTGGTAATACACAACTTTAATCCCAGTAGCTACAGTAGTTTACCATAGATACCGGGCTGTGCATGCCTTTAATCCCAGTGGTGCACACCTCTAATCCCAGCAGTAGAGAGGGATATAATATGGAAGGAGACAGGTCTCACAGGCAGCCTCATTCTGAGATTCCTGGAGGCAGAATCACCATTTGTACTGAGGTAGAGTTAAGGTCAGTGGCTGGCTGATTTGATTTTATGACCTTCAGGTCTAACCCCAATTTCTGTCTCTGGGTTTTTATTAATCATTCTACATTTGGCACCCAACATGGGCTCAAACCCATGACCCTAAGATTTAGAGTCTCATGATCTACTGACGTAGGCCTATATTTTGTCCTTCCTACAAGATGTACTGAGTAAAGATGGTACAGAAATTGTAGGAGTGACCACTAATGACTGATACAGATGGAGACCCATACCCTGAGAGGGAGCTCACCCCTGAGGGTCAGGATACCTGAGAGACCTAGGATAGAACCAAACACAAATGAAAAAAGTCAATGAAATGATTCCTAATGATATTCTGCTATATTCATAGAATGGTGCCTAGCCAAAATGATCATCAGAGAGGCTCCACGCAGCAACTTATGGAAATAGATGCAGAGACCCACATCCAAACATTAGGTGCGTCTCCATAAATCCTGTGAAAGAGGGGATGATGAATTGGAGGACCCAGTGGTATCAAGAACACTATAAGAAAATACATACAATCAACTAACCTGTGATCATAGTGGCTCACAGAGATTGAACTGCATAGCACTGATCTAGGCCCTCTGTACATAGCTGTGTAGTTTGGTCATCTTATGGTACTTCTAACAGTGGGAGCAGGAGCTGTCTCTATCTCTGTTGCCTACTTTTTGGACTCATTCCTCCTACAGGAATGACTCATCCAGCTATAATAAAAGAGGAGGGGCCTAGACTCATTGCAACTTGTTACACCATGGTTGACTGATATCTATGTGATGTCTACCAGTATCTGAAGAAAAACAATGGAGGAGGAGTTAATGGGGTCGGGCAGGAGTGTTGGAGATAGAGGAAATGAGAAGACAGGAGAGAGGGGAAATGATGGTTGGAATGTGAAAACAAAAAATAAAAGTATTAAAAAGTATGATTGATAATTTCATGAATCATATCCAATCATTCGGCCTAGAAATTAAACATATTATTAAGTTATGTTACTCAACATTTTAAAATCCTTACAAAAAATAATAAAAAAAGTCCCCTTATATAAGTTGAAATTGATCTCTGTAGCCAATTTCACAAACCTGGCTTGGCTAATGCTTTACTTCCCTCCTAGACAGTCTGTGCCTTCATCTTTTGCCTCTTCTTTTGCTAGAGCACTCAGACTAAATTAAATCTTTCTGCTATTCTTCCATATCATCACAGGACCAAAAAAGTGGCCATAGAATGGATGCTGTTACTTGAACAATTAACAAAATTGCTGCAGAGTTTTTCTCTCCCCTAACCATTTTGTAGTTTAACTTAACAAAGAATGATACAAAACATAAAATCTCAAGGATGATTATTTTCCCTCATTATAAGAAAGGAGCAGTTATACACACAAGAATACTCAATTCATGAAGGAAACAAAATCTCCTCACCGTATTCAAGAAAGCATGATAATAGATACCACTTAAGTACAACTTCCTTGAATATATTGAAATTACAAAGAATATCTAAATTCAAAGCTTCTATGCAGAATTACAATAATGGTATTATTTTGACTCAGCATCACTTCAAAATGGATTATTCTTTCCTTTCATTTTGTAAAAAAAATTTCTTCTAATGAGACACAAGGAGTTTTTAAAGTACAGTTTTAAAATTTCTTTTAGCCCTATGCTTTTATTTGAATTTTAGTACAAAAACATTTTTAAAGTGCAGTATGTATATAACATTTTCCAGATATGGTTAAGGAGACCTGCCCTGCATGTGAGCTTCCCTCTACTCTGGCCTGAGGTTCTGGATTAAATAAAAGAGGAAATAAAACTGAATATTAGAATTCATGTTTTTGTGCTTTCTAGTTGCTGACCCACAGTGGTTGGCACCTCATCTCATGCCTCCAACTTCAAACCAGGAGCCAATATTAATCCTCCCTCCATTATGAGGCCATTGTTTGGAATTGAGTAAAGCAGAAAAGAAGTCATTCCACTAGCGTGTGATACTAAATTCTTTGCATCCATAATTTTAAAGTAGTTATCTTGAAGCTATAAAACAACCAAATTAAAAATGATTTTTTTGTGAAAAATACCTTTACTATCAAAATATATTTTTAAAAAAACCCAGGAGATTGAAAGCTTCAGTAGGAATTTCAGCTCTGAAAAACAGGTTCTTCAAATATTTTGATGATTGAATTTTTCAACATCATGAGCTCCTGTAAAATGCCCAATGTTCTTTTGACAGCCGAGGATGCTTTAAGTGCAAATGAGAGGAAACTGATGTAGGTTCTTGACTTCGGGCAAGAATATAGAAAAAGTGAGAAACAAGCAGCGAGTAGGCAAGGAAGCAGTATGCATGGCTAAGAGAAACAAAGATGTATTGCAAATGTCAGCGAGCGTCTGCGAGCCACAGGAATAAACTTGAATCAGTATTCATGTGGAAGCCTAAGAAGCTTTTATCCTGAAAATATTTTTAGATGTAATCATGTCTAGTTCTTAAAATAATTGAACAATTCATTTTGGTGGATGCAAATTTTGGAAATGTTTTGTGTTTTATCTCAATCCATGACACTGAAATTAATGAATTATGCATGCCTCATTAGTCACAAAGAAATTATTTGGCCACAGAGGATGAATATTTGAAATTAAAAGGTTTCCATTTCAAATAAAAAACTTTATTTGAAATGAAAGCTAAATTTAAAGCAGCAATAATTTAAGACTACTTTGAGATGAAGACATATCACATTTCTTTTCTTTATATTGACATTTGCTTGAAGATCCCAAATAAAATTTGTATCATAGAATTTGACTAGCCAAAGTAACTTCCTTTGTCACACAGCTGATTGATGGATCTAGAGTAATTGTGATATGAACGATGTCAAGTAAGTCATTTAAATTATTGTGCTGCACTTGGAAAGGTGAGTGACTATAAATGCAACATAAAGTTTCTGCCCCTTAATGATTCATATTTGTTCAGTGTCTCATTAGATCTCGTCTCTGAATTTAGGAGACTGTTATTTATATTTACGGTTGATGTTATCTTCAAAAACATCAAAACTAAAGGGGTATTTGAATAAGCCATCCACTTTGTGTGGTTTATTGATTCTCCTATTTCCCTGCTTCTATTCTTATATTATTTTAGTTTTGTCTCCTTGTGTGTGTCTATACATAATGTATTGTGTGGTATATGTAGATACATGTTTTGTGTACTAGTAAATGTATCTATGCACCAATGCACAAATCTGTAGAGGCCATGGAATGGGGTGAGAGCATCAAGCTTTCTGTATTGTACTTTTTCTGCCTTATATCCTTAAAACAGGGTCTCTCACTGAAAATGGAGCTCAGATTGCTGCAAGCAAGCTACAATAATACTCCATTCTGCTCTCCAAGGGCCAGGGCACATATCTGGGTTTTTATTTGATTACTGAGAATTTGAGCTCAGATACTTATATTTGAGAAATAAAGGGTATTATCCACCAAGCCACCTCTACATTGCCTTTGCTTTCACTCTTATTTCTACCTCTAAGGGCAAGTTCTTTTTTCCCATCACAAACAAAAAAGTGACATTCTCAAAAGTGATTTGATGTGTGTTTAGATTTCTCTAATATTCCCATTACATTTGAAGTCAAATCCAAATTTCATGTCATGGCCAAGAATGGATAGCATGGGTGTGTACTTTCACTTTGGTCTGCTTCTGAGCTCATTTCCCACAGGTTTAGATAATCTATCATGCCAATTCCCAAAGATTCTATCAATGACTGGATCATTTCTGGTGAGAAGCCACATCTAAAATTGGGATCATTTCAAAAACTGCAACAGTTAATAAAAATAAGGGAACAATTTAAAAAAGAGTAGAGAGATATGTGCAAAGTCTTGGAAAGAGGAAAGTGATGGTGAAGTGTTGCGATAAGATTATAATCTCAAAAAGCAAACATAAAAAACAAAAATAAAAATGTTTTTGCAAATATTGGAAAAAACAATCTAGGTCATTTCAGATCAAAGGACCCACCCTAAGCCTTGTGGCATCCCACCTCAAAGAGTGTAGCAGGAAAGGAAGTATTTTTGCTTTTTGCTTCCTTGCCTGCACACTCCATGGAAAATTCATCTGTCCTGTTGCTAAGGAATGTCTTCATTGCTATTAGGACCTATGTTTTTGAGATTCCAATATACAATGAAGACTAGAAACTCCAGGACTCCAGCACAAAATTGGCACTGCTGAGACATCCAGGCTTGTGAATCATCCATCAGATCCCTGGCTTTTCCATCAGTAGACAAGCATTGTTGGACTGCTCTGACCGCAGCCAATATGTTACACTAAAATATAATAACATATAGATGTATTATATATGCGTGTAATTGTATATGTATGTATATACACACATATAAACACAGATATATTTACATATATAGCATGATATATTATGCATATATACATATATATGGTATGATATATGATATTTCTCTCCTAAGCCTAACACACTATAAACCATTTAGAGGTTTTGTTTTTTGGTTTTTTTTCTGAATCTTTTTTTTACTTTTTTTTTAATTAAAAAGATACCAATCCAAATTCCCACTCCTTCCCCTCCTCCCAGTCCCCTCCCACTCCCTCCACAGACCCTCCCCCCACCCTTCCAACCCTAAGGGAGTACCATTCACCCCACCCTGTGGAAAGTCCAAGGCCCCCTTACTATGTCTAGGTTGAGGAAGGTTTACATCCAAAGAGAATAGGATCCCATGAAGCCAGTATATGCAAGTAGAGACACAACCCAGTGTCACTATCAGTGGCCCCTCAGTCTGCCCCAGCTGTCAACCCCCTTCAGAGGGGCTTGGTTGTTCCCATGCTTGTTCTGAATCTTTTTTATTGAATATCTTTATTTATTTTTTTTTTTTGGAGCACATGATTTTTTTTTTGATTTGCTAAGTAGCAGGGATAGGATTAAAGCTGTAGCTTTAGTGGTTGGCTCTAACATATTTTCAGCTTTTTTAGAGTCTAGATTCATGGCATGGCAAAGGTACTGGCAGAGCAATGTTTATTTCCACAGCTCTGGGAAATTTTAATGTCCATGCCACCACCAAGAAGTAAGTCTGCCACCAGCTGCTCATAAACACCATTTAAGTTTTTGGTGGCAGAACCTCTTGAAAGAGTTGTAAGAGTTTTGTTTTTTTTTTCCCACTATTGCTGAATCAAGAAGCCTCTTTGAAAGGAGCCATGCCTCTGCTTGCCTCTAGCAAACAGAGCCCCCCTGAGACAATAATGCTACCAAGAATCTGTGCTTGACTCTGTTTTTTGTCTCGCTAGAATCCTTTTTAAGCTCTTTTAGGCTTTATGTGGAAATTTTTGCCTGATGTTTGGTTCCATTTGTAAATAGAGACTGCACTTTTGTTTCCCCTGACACCCAGGCCCAAATAATCATATAAAAACTATATTAATTAAATCATTGTTTGACCAATAACTTAGAAGTACTTCTAGCTACCTCCTATATCATATATTTAGCCATTTCTATTAAGCTATGTATTGCCACGAGTCTGTTTCTTACCGGTAATGTTCTGGCATCTTTCTCCTTCGATGGCTATATGGCATCTCCTTGACTCCGCCTATTGTCTCTCTTTATCTCTGTTCAGATTTCCTCCCTTGATTTACTCTGCTAAGCCACTGGTCAAAACAGCTTTATCCATTATCCAGAAAAAGCAGCACATAGGCAAGAGGGTACTCCACATATATATTGAATATAATATATATTCCTATTAGATTAATTAAATAACTGTCTTACAATCCAAACAACTTCTCAACAAATGCTTTAGTCATTTTAGGACCTAGGAGAAGGATTATAAAGGATTCTTACTTTCCTATGTTGTCCATGTTTGACTATAATCTTTCCTGTCTTGTCATTCATTCATTTTTCTAATATCTATATAGGCAATGTTTGTTCTGCACTCATTCAGAACAGCTAAGGCAGGCTCTAACTGCTCATTCACTGATAGCTTTTGCTTTCTCTCAGTACTTGTATTTTCTGAAATTATTTGATTCTTTTATTTATATATTTTCTCTATATGTCCCTTAGTATATATATTTTAAAAATGGTAAGATTTTTCTTCCTATTCATGTTTATTTTGTCTCAAATAGCATGAAATGTCTAATATAAATATGTGGCTAACATGAATACATGACTTATAAGCCAAACAACTTCTAGAAAAAATGTTTTGGTTACTTTAGGAAGAAGTACTTTCTAGAATAAAAATCATGTAGGATTATTACTTTGGTATATTGTCTGTGTTTTTGTTGTTATTTTTATGTTTTGTCATAATCTTTACTTTGCTGTCACTTATCCACTTAGCCAACTACTTATTGGCTTATTCTCAAATATAACATATTTTTCAAATTTTGCATAATAACTTCTGTGTTCCCCCATTGTGTGACATGTCTTGTTTTATTTATAGGTATCTTATCGAGCAGGATAGAGAATCAAAAGTGTCCCTGATATTAGAATAGAGTTCTTTGTTCCAAGTCTATTACTTAAAACAAACATTACATATATTTTTCTTAAAAATTGCATAAACATAATATAGGCTAAAATTTAATGAAATATTTTACTAATTATAGGGATATGAATAAGTAATTACAAAAAACAAACTCTACGTAATATGGTTTTATTATTCTGAATCTTAAATATAGAAACACAGAAGGTGCAATGGAACCTTGTGTTATATCAACTTTATAACAGATTATCCTAGAGCTTTGGGACTATAGGAAGGAAAAGAAAATTTATGAGTACATCTGTGCTTGAAAATGCCATCTGTGTGTTGAAATTGGATTTCAGGACTATGGCTTAAGGTCCTATCATTTCTGTATATTTATGGATTCAGTATCTCTATAAACCAACATACTGAGAATGGATAATAACTATACTTAAATTGAGATTCTCAAACAAGACAGCAAGTATAATCTTATTATTATCGTCACTGAGACATTGTGAAGTGGAAATCAAGATTGGAAAGTGGCAATGTGCTGTGAGCATTCAACAGCCTAAAGAAATCCACCCCTGAGGCAGAAAAGCATGAGGAAATATAATCCATGAAAGCATGTGTTTTCATGGAAATCTATAAAACTGAAGCTGGAAACTTGCTGATAGCTAAAATAGCTATAAAAGAATAAGACTGAAATGGTACCATTAAGAAAGTATGTCATGTTCTTTTATATACATGAATACAAAATTTTCATGGACCTTGCAAGCAGAAGCTCTATGAAGCCATTCATTTCATATAAAAGAAATTGTCCAGAAATCCAGCAATTTGGGTTAGTGAGTGTAGGTGGAAGCCGCTTATTTGTTTCCTGGCCTCCCAGACTGAAAATGATCATAGAGAAACTATATTAATTACAATACAGCTTGCCCAATAGCTTCAGCTTCTTATTAACTACTGCTTAAATTAACCTGTTTCTATTAATCTGTGTATCACCACATGGCTGTGGCCTACTGGTAAGGTTCTCTCTGGCATCTGTCTCCTTTGGCAGCTACATGGCATGTCTCTGACTCTGCCTGCTTTTATCCTCTATCTCTGCTTGGAATTCCAACCTTGCTCTATTCTGCCATGCCAGAGGTCCAAAGCAGCTTCCTTATTAACCAATGGTAACAAAACACATTCACAGTGTATGGAGTAGAATTCTATATCACCTCAACTTTTCTGTCTAAATAAAAAGGAAGGTTGTTTTAACTTTGGTATAGTAAAATTACATATGAAAAAACAGGTCTATCAAACAAGAATTACAGCTATAATACTTAAATCTACTTCATCTTTTATCATTGCTAAGGAAAATTATAATTATAACTATCTATTCTTCAACTCCATTAAAGACCCCAGAAAGATATATTATGTAAGTTAACATGAAGTACATTTTACGCAACTTCCAAACTCTAAATTGACAGAGACATATTGCTGTCTGCACTGCCACAAAAAGTTCTTCTGTAACATTAGGGCATTCTTCTTCAGCCTACAGAACCATAATATCTGGCAGATTTTTCCATGAAGCAGGAAATTTCAAAGACAGTTCTGCATCTATTGGCAGTTTTTCTGTCACTTTCTTCTGTATCCTGCAGA
This sequence comes from Ellobius talpinus, assembly GCA_001685095.1. Lineage (NCBI taxonomy): Eukaryota > Metazoa > Chordata > Mammalia > Rodentia > Cricetidae > Ellobius > Ellobius talpinus. Next base: position 13,261 of record LOJH01006999.1, on the reverse strand, counting down.
GTGTCAGGCAGACTCTTTCATGAAGCAGGAACCCCGAAGGACTGTCTCCATCTTTAGACAAGTTCAGCAGTCATTTTATGTGAGTCCTGCATGTCCAAGTCATACAACATAACATCAAGCAGACCAGGCAAGAGCAGTTTCTTGCACAAATGGCTAACTCCATACAGAGTCTCTTTGATGCCCATCATGCTCTTGAAGTAGATTGGTGCTGCCAGGAACAGATGTGTCTCATTGTCATGAAAAGTCCTGAGTTCTTAAAACATTTAAACACCATATTATGCAAGTCTTTGAAAGGTTTGAAGAATAACTATCCACCTGAAATGTATCTCTGTACCTCTAGAAAACCTAACTAACCTAACCAACATGACTACACTTTGACTGCTATAGATGACTATCTATTAAACTGTTACTTAATTATACATTTTAAATGAGATGCACAAATACAATACCTCAATCAAGAGCAAAAATATACATATAACAAATTGAACTTAAATTTATATAGACCAAAATCCACACCAATGGAAAGTATTCATTTCTGCTTGAAATTCCCACATTTCTCTGTTCTGCCCTGCCAGAGGCCAAAAGCAGCTTCTTTATTAACCATTGGTAACAAAACACATTCACAGGATACAGAGGGAAATCCCATATCAAGTGTGTATGTGTGCTTGCTGCTAAACATGAAGACCTGAATTCAGTCCCTAGGATCCACATTGTAGAGAGAACTGAGTCAGATGTTGTCCTCTGACCTCTGTACCCTAAGCATGATAGATATACCCACCCTTGCCTGAAAGCAGAATAAACAAACAAAACAAGCAAACAAACAAATAAACCAGTCTCAGAGATCATTGCATTTAGATATTATTATTCATTTCAATTATATATAAATATGGATGTTTAGGTGGGAGGACATGTATGTGAGTGTGGGTTCTCTCAGTGGCCAGAAGAGGGTATTGCATCCCCAGGAGCTGGAGTTCTGGTGTTTCTGAGTCTCCCAACATAGAAGTGGGGCTAGTTTGCCGAATATGTGCTGTTCACCACTGAATTATCTCTCCAGATGGTGATTTAGTAATTCTTGAATTCTTTTGCCAAAATTTATTTTCTTTTTTGGTTTGTTTGTTTTCTTGTTGGTATGCTTTTATGTTTTTTTGCTTTTCTTTTCCTAAGTTTTGAGACAGGGTTTCTTTGCATAGCCCTCCCTGGCTGTCCTTACACACATTCTGTAGACCAGGCTGGACTTGAACTTAAAGATCTACCTACCTCTGCCTCTGGAGTACTGAGATTTAAGACATGTGCTACCACTGCCCCACTAAAATTTCTTTTTAATGAAATCATAAGTTAGGAAAACTTCTAGTTCACAACTGATTCTGAGTTACCAAAATTGGTGTGTGTGTGTAATTCTTTAGTGTTGGTTGTGGGAGTGTGTTCAGTAGAATAGAAGCAGTAATCTGTTGGAGTAAAGCAACCTTTTGATAGTTCAATACATAAAAATTATGAGAAAATTCCTGACAAATTAAAATATATAATCTGTAGAACACTTGGCAAGTCTAAAGAAAGAAACCACAATACTGACTTCAAATATTTTAGAGAACATTACATATCCCCTAAAGAGGATCCCAGTCCTGTGATTTGCTGCTCGAAAAAGGATCATGATAAAATAAGTTTGTGTAAAATTACCTTGTAAATCTCATTTTATTATCCTATGTTCTATCAGATGTTATTGAGCAACAGAGCATTCCAAGACTCCATAGCTTGAAGTGTGTCATTTATTTTTGCTCATGAATATGCAATTTAAGAATGATTCGGTAGAAACAGCCCACTTGATATCAGCTGGGTTGTATAAAGAGTGGAGACTGAAATCATCTTTTTTCTCATGGATTTTTTTGGCTCAGGTTTCATCTGTTTGTCAGCCAGATCCTTGGCTGGAGGTGGCACTGGAATACTAAAACAACTTTCTTTGTGACTCTTTGACCTTCACACAGCATGGGTACTGTATTTTAAATATGACTGTTTCATTCAGAGAAAAGAAACCAGAGGAAGCTTGTCAGGTGGTGCAGATGTTATTCAGCACCACCTCCACCTCAAACTGTTGGATAGAAATTAGTATCTTTTTAAGATAAAACCAACATCACCAGAAAAAGGAAATTAGTCTTATCCTGCTTGGAAATCCGCTATGAAAGGAGCAAGTCTGTCTAAAAGTTTTCCTGGATATTCTGAATTTCTAAGTTACACTTATTTATTTGGTGTGTATGAATGTGTATGTGTATGGGGATGCATGTCATTGTGTACATGCTGATGTCAGAGGGTAACTGCTAAGAATCCATTCTCTTTTTCCACGCTGTGAGTGCTAGCATTTGACTTCAGGTCCTCAGTTTTGATAGCAAAGGTCCTTCTCTGTTGAGGCATCTTGCCAGCTGAACCTTGGAAATATTAAAACAATGAACTTTGTTTTACACTGTGTTCCTGGCATTTATCTGATGTCATGAAATACCCTACTGCATATATATTATTGAAGAAATTCAAAAGAGAAACAGCTTCAAGTCAAAAGCTTATATGGTCATAGTATTATCAGTTTTTGTAGGGGGGGTGTTAAAAGTGAAATGCTGAACTACAATACATTCCTAGGGAAAGCATATTTGTACCAAACCTAAGAGTATGTCTATATTTTCCATCTCTACTAAGCATCCACACCTGCATCATCCTTTCTTCTTATTCTTCAAATTGCTGCTTACTCATATTTGTGTTCTTGTCAAACCTTTAATGTCATGCCCTTGTTATTATCATAGACATTGATATATTTAGGACAAACATACCTGGATTGAACACAATATGATAGGAAATTTCAAAAGAGACAATATTAGTATAAAAATAACATTATGTCTTTATAGGAAAAAGAACAAAAAGGCCCAAGTAATTTACTGGTTCACATTCTACTAAGTATTTTTAAAATAGTGTATACAACCTGGTTAACACAAAAATACTGTCAAGTAATAGAAGAGAAATCTGTTTCCTTCTTTCTAATTGATTGTATTTTCTACATATCAGAGCCATTTCACTTGCCTCTGTCACTCTTGTATTTATATTCAAATTTTACAATGAGTTTGTATTAACATAAAGACAATCACACTTTAATTAATAACAAAGTGCCTGGGATACTCACTCAATGTTTCCCAGCAATTGCATTGTGGTTAAAAAAACTAATGCTTGGTCCATGTAGACTACTCACTGCCATCTTGGATCACACTCACTCTTGCTGGCACTCCTCCTCCTGCCATTTATGTGGGCTAGTTCAAGAAATTATGGCTGATTCAGAACTTTTTTTCACCCGTCATTCGTGGCACTCAGCCTGTTTACCACACTTTCTATCTCCCTCCTGTATTCCTCTAATTGCCATCTATTTCTACTCTCTTAAGTGGAAAACTGAATTTGCCACAAATCAGAGATATTTTTACATTTCACCTATCAAGAAATTATCTTTTCAGTGTTTTAATAGTAACAGCTCCTGCAGACTGAAAATCATTTTTGATTTCTGTTTTATATTTGTTACCTCTTCTTTTCAGAATATCAAGTATAACCTATTGTTTAGCCACAAACTCTCCTGTATTTGTTTTACTTATTCCTAGGTGTTTATGAAGACACAACATCACCATTTCTTCCCTGGGTTACTTAAACTCTTTCCAATACCTTCTTTTCTATATCCAAATTATATCAAATCTATGGCCTGGGTTCTTCTCATTTATCAAAATTATTACTTTTTGAGACAGTGTCTGTGGTGGGTAAGAATATCCCTCATAGGCTCTTAGCTTTGAATACTTGGTCACCAGGGAGTGTCACTATTTGAAACAATTAGAAGGTATGGCCTTGTTAAAGGAAATGTGTCATTGGGGGTTGGCTTGGGGATTTCAAAAACCCAAGGTAATCCCGGTATCTGTCTCTTCATGCTACTTGTAGATACAGATGTAAAACTCTCAGCTCCTACTTCAGCACCATATCTGTCTGCATGCTGTCATTCTCCCAGTCATGATAATAATGGGCTGAACCTCTGAAACTGTAAGCAAGCCCCAGTTAAATGTTTTCCTTTATAAGAGTTGTCACAGTCATGATGTCTCTTTAGAGTGATACAATTCTGATTGAGATAGAGTTTCACTCAGTATCCCAAGCTAGTCTCAACTTAAAACAGGCTTGTACTGTAGCCTCCCAAGAGCTGAGACTATCAGTGTGAGTCTGGAGCTCTTTATGACATAAACTTGAAATTATGAGGGCAAAAAGAGCAGTGCAATTTGAATGATAATGAAAGTTGCTATGCTATCACTTAGAAGTATTTTCTTATGAAAAATACTCTACTGTAGGTAAGTGTACTAATAGCTATATAAATAAAATTATTCAACTAATGCTTGCTAAGCTATTTTAGGCTCAAGACTACATTTTTTTAATCAGTTCATGAAATATTTTTATTGATTTTATTGAGCTACATTTTTCTCTGCTCCCCTCCCTTCCTCTCCCCTTCCCTTCTACCCCAAGGTCCCCATGCTCCCAATTTACTCAGGAGATCTTGTGCTTTTCTACTACCCAAGTAGATTAGATCTATTTATGTCTCTCTTAGGGTCCTCATTATTGTCTAGGTTCTCTGGGATTGTGAATTGTAGGCCTGTTTTCTTTGCTTTATGTCAAGACTACATTTTGTAAATTTAAATGGCTCTATCAATAAATGATTTTTATGTTCACATCCCATTTTATTAAAATTTCTTTCAAATTTGTGTATTAGTTATAAATATATATGCATGCATGCTATAATGCAGGCATGTGTACTATGGCAGATGTGGAGATCAGAGGTCAATTTCATAGAGTGAGTTTTTCCATTCTACCTTCATATGGGTTCCACGGATAGAGTTCAAGTCACCAAGCCTGTGAAGCAAGTGCCTTTACCCATGGAGCCATCTTGCTGGCTCTTAAGATGACATTTTCTATTATCCATATAAAGAAGCATACATCTCTTAAGTGGAAACCATGAATCCATAGAAGTTGTGTTAGTGCCCCAATCAACATCAATAAATCTGCATTTTTAACAAAAGTTCTCATCACACTTAAAATCTGTTGAAACCCTAAAACAATGTAACATCAGATTTTTCTTCCACATGGTAGTAACTTTCTTGTATTGTGTTTACTGATACATTCCTAGGGTCTGGATACTAAAGACAAAAGTCATATTAGGAAAATAATAAATATATGTTGTCACAAAATCTTATTTAGGGACATAGTGACATAATAACTGAATATTTGATAATTACCATAGATAAAAGGAGACTTAGCTCCATGTGAAAATTATCTTTTTCTTTTCTTGGTATCTATAAGTTACTCAAATTTTCATTGAGAGTGTATTTGTATTTATTGACAGTAATGCTCATTCACCATATCTTGCTTATTTTAACATGCTCAATAACTTTCTATCTTTTCAATATTATATTTAAGTTCCTCATACAAAACAACAACATAAATGTTTTCTAAAGTACACACAGACATGTGTCGTATACATGTACACATGCATATATATGTATATGTATGTATGCATGTATGTATGTATGTATGCATGTATGTATATTTCCCTTGGGTTTCATCATTAAAAAGAAATTATTATTTTTAATGCTACATTATGGTGTCATTTATAATGTGATCCCTTCTGTCATAACCATATCATCCTAAGCTTCTGTTTTAATATTGATAACAGTTTTAGACAAAACATAATTCTTAAAGAGAAATTTGGGATGTGGGTGATGTTAGCAGCTCCATAGCAGTTACCGTTGACACAAGCAAGCAAAAGAAACAAAAATACATAGATTTATAAATAAACATAAATAGACATATAGATTTAAATGGATTTCTCTTTATTGATATTCATATGTAAAAACTGACTGCCTAATTACTGATTGGAACTATTCTTGGAAGTGAGTGGGTGGTTGGGTTTGATGGATCTAGAATTGAAATTGAAATTCCATTTAATGTTGATAAAAGGTAACAAGCATAAGTCTTTGCTTTCTTCCCTAAAAAAGTGATTATTTGTGAGATGTCTTTTGCAGGAATATTTAGGATGAGACAGAGCAAGTCATTATATTCTAAGCATATTGAATTTATTACCTTATGAGTTCTTGAATTGAAAGGTATATAGTACTATCAAGTTAATTATTAATGTCCTAGACTATAATTAGTTTGTGTTGAAAAGAAAATTATTGGCTCAAGACCTCCAAGACCAATTTCTCAGAACATATTCTCAGCACAAAAGAACTTTATTTGTCCCAGAGGAACAGAGGGACAAAGACATGAGACAGAGGAAGAGAGAGGAGAAGGGAACCAAGGACAAATGAAGAGCTATTTGTCCTGGAGGGACAAAGAAATGGCTATAGAGAGATAGGAGACATGTGTGGGATATAGGAAAATGGTGGGTTATTAAGGCAAAATAGGAAATCCTATGTTAGGATGAAATGTTGAATTTTAACACAATGTGTTTGTTATGTGAGCCAAAGGGAGCTTCTAACTACTGGATTTCAATACTTTGATAACTGTACCTTGTTAGTGAACCTCAGGAGGAGGGATTGGCCAAATAATGGAATAGACTTTGGGAGCTAGCTTCAGGAATATAATATAAAGGTTTATATTATAGTAAGGTGTGACACAGCCACATGCTCAAGTGTGTTAGTGTTCTTTCACTTGTAACCATCTTGTCTCAGTAAAATTTGTTTTCTCCACTCCTATCCTCACCCTCTGTCATCTAGAGATAAACAGTGTGGGGATGGTGATGTGTCCTTCTGACAGAAGTAAATGTGGTCTTCTATTAAACAAGAATTTCTTCTCATAACATATTAACAATACACCTCCAGAGGCAGAAAGTTAGGTAGTTAGCTAAACTACCTAACTAAGAGAAGACAAATATTTAAATACTTGTAAACCTTCAATTTATTGCTTACTCTAAGAACATTCTCAAAGAAGTTTCTTTGAAGAATGCAGAAGTTAAATAGTTAAATTTATGTCAGAGAAAATGTTTGTTTGCTTTTCTCCTAGAGATAAACCTCTATCACATTAAGCTATGTGAGAGAAAGTGCAAGACAACTATCTGTTTGTGGATGTTGGCATGAGTGCTTTACAAGTAGAGCCACCAGGCAACAGTATCTTATTCACCTATGAGAAGTCTAGATTGACATTTACTTGGCAACTAAGGATAACCTAAGACATGGTGAACCATCATAAATTCTACAAAATTCTGTGTCAATTGGCAAAGTAATCCACCTAAAAAGAAGCTTGTTTAAAAGGAAGGTAATATCTGCAGAATATTAATGCATACAATAGATATAGAAATTGATGAAGGAATTAAATCAGCTCTAAAATAGGTATGTTCCTGCAGTATTCTCAAATTGCATGGTGTGCTGACTAGTTTTATGTCAGTTTGAGACAAACTGAAGTCATTTGAGAGGAGGGAACCACAATTTAAAAAATGCCTTTATAATATCATCCTATAGGCAAGCCTGTATGGCATTTCCTTAATTCCTAAATTATGGAGAAAGCCCAGCCCATTCTAGGTGTTGCCATGTCTCAGCTTGTAGCCCTATAAGAAAGGAGACTGAACAAGCCATGAGGAGCAAGCTAATATGCAACATCCACTATGGTCCATGCTTTAGCTCCTGCCTCCAAGTTCCTATACTGTTTGAATTCTGGCAGTGACTTCCCTCAGTGACAGACTGTAATTTGGAAGTATAAGCTGAGATAAACAGTTTCCTCCCCAGGTTGGATCACCACAGTCATAGTGTTTTTTCAAACAACATTAGTAATCCTAACTAAGGCAGAAGTAGGCACAAAGAGTGCCATAATGCTGTGATAGACCTGACAATATTGTTTTGTGGGAGGGGTGAGCCAGAAATGCCATTGAGTGCTGAGAGTTGAATGAGTTGTTCCATTAAAAACTTGCAGATTATGGAGACTTGGTTTGTGAAATTTCAGACAGAAGTAAAGACACCACAGGCTCTTCTGTGGGAAGAATCAGTGGTATCTGTCAACTCGTGCTGAAGAATGCAGTAACAAATAAGAGGCCAGAATCACTAAAGCAAAACCTTTGCTTTGCTTGGACAAAGGATACTGGTCATTTCGGTTTGAAGAATCACCTGTGATTAAAAAGAGACCAGCAACATTGAGGTAAAATTTTCTGGGAAATGTTTTCCCAGGATCAGCACACAGAATATGTGTTTCAGATGTGGTAAAGCTTATATGTCACCAAGCTTATAGACCACCAGGAGGAGCATTAATGATGGGGCAGAGTCAGATGGAGCCCCAAAGACAAGCTGTGTCCACTGCAGTACAGAGCCTAAGACTTGTTCCACGGCTCTTGGAGGAGCCTAGAATATTCTGAGGGGATCCCAGACATTATACATTGAGTGATTTATACAGTTGGTTTGATTTTACTGTGATTTGATTCTAACTGTGCTCTGATCCTTCTTTCTGGAAGCAAGAAAAATTTAACTTTTTTTTATATTATAGTAGCCTACATTTGAAAGAAAGACATTTTATTTTAAAAGGCTTTGGATTTTAAACACATTGGATATTTTAAAGAGACTGAATTTTAAATGTTTGTGTTTTTTAAAGTCTTGAGGATTTTTTAAGATTGTAAAATATTTTATATTGTAATGTCTTTATTAATTTGTGATCTTGGAGGAGGAAACTCAATAAAGAAAATTCCTCTATAAATTCAGCCTGTAGATAAGCCTGCAGGAAATTTTCTTAATTAGTAATTGATGTGTGGTAGAGCCCAAATTATTCAGGGTGGCCATCCCTGGGCTGGTGGTCTAGGTTCTATAAGAAGGATGCTAAATGAACCATATGGAACAAGCCAGTAGGCAGCATCCTCTATGGTATCTGTATCTGTTCCTGCCTTCAGGTTCCTACCCTGTCTTCCTTTTGTGATAGAATGTTACCTACAAATGCAAGTGGAAGTAAAACATTTCCTCCCAAAGCTGATTTTAGCATCCCAGCAATACTAAACCTAACTAGTACACGTGATGTTAAGCCATTGGATGTGTTTGGGGGAGGGGTCAGTCATGTTTCTGCTCACAGATTTATAGGGTAAAGTGAAATCAATCAAAATGATCAAAAGAAGGCACCAAAACGAGATTACAAAAGTTTTATTTGGCACAGTACTGTAATTTTGCTAGTTCTTTCTTTTTGTTTTGTTTTATCAAGACAAAGTTTCTCTATAGTTTTGGGGCCTGTTCTGCAACCAGTTCCTGTAGCCCAGAGAGAGCTTGCCTTGAACTCACAAAAATATTCCTGACTCTGCCTCTGAGTATGGGGATTAAAGGTGTGTGCCATCACTGCCTGGCTATTTTTGTTATTTCTGCATACATTCACAAATGCATGAATACATGCATACATGTTCACATATGCATATATGAATACAATTCATTCAACAACTATCCCTGAAAATATAGGTAGTGTGTAACACTTGAATTGAGTGGATTTATTTAAGTTCCCTCCTTTGAAAATTGACAGAACCCTTATTCCAGTTAGCTAATAACATGTAAGTATATAAAGAAGGAAGGAAAATAATAAAGTACACTTATAATAAACACAGAGAGTTTCTTTTCTGATTCCCCTTCAAGAGACCACCTGCTGCCCTGTTGTAAAAAGTAAGCAATAGGTTATTCTGCTGGAGTTTGCTCCAATGACAAATAATGTTCCTGTTTCAAAGAAGCCTGAATTACGTGTCTGAGCAAAAGAAAGATAAAAATCCAAGGCCTCCTGATCACAGCATAGAATAATCTGTTAAGAAAAACTTCTTAAATTCTTTCTGGCTCACTGAATGGCTTATACTCAGATTTCTTACTCAGTTCATTACTGCCTTGGGATGGTGCTGCTTCCAGTGGGCCAGACCCTTCTTCTTTAATTAACAATTGAGATAGTCCCCAGAGGCATGCTCAGAGACCAATGCAGTCTAGGCATTTAATTGCTGAGGCTATCATCTCAGACAACTTGAGGCTGTGTCATGCTGACAGTTAAAGCTAATCATATCACCTTGATCTCAGTGCTTGCTGCTGGAGACTCCAGCTACAAATCTTTACAAATGGCACAATTTTAAGGTATTCACATTCTTGCTGCTAATGATAGTTCTATCAGTAGGGAACACAGAGATCCCTGAGTGAATGAAACCCGGGGTGAATGACGGATGTTGACTCGGGCATGGGAATGTCAAGACTATTATAGCCTCACATCCATGAAGAAATGTCAAAGCCTTCATCCGGAAGTGGTACTCAGAGAATGTCAGAGCCTCCCATTCTGGCTATTGGTGGTGTGTGCAGAAAATAACCCCTGTCATTTTCTCTCCCAAGATACTTTTGTCTGAAGACTATTCCCCTAGAGAGACTGTTCCTACTGAGATTAGCTGAACCTCTCCCCTTGATCCAGCTGTATACCATAAACCCTGCTTCCTTGTTTACCTGTGTGTAATTCTGTCTTCTTGTTCAGCTGTTTGCACTAAATTTGCCTCCCTGTTCCACTGTACATAATAAACAACTGAGCTGCCAGAGTGCTGTGAGTTCTCTATCTGAGATCACAGATCATATAATTCCCATAATTCTGTTTGTTTGTGTATGTCTTTCTTCATTTCCTTACCTCCCCTAGTCATGATCAAGTCCTTGGAGCTATGCATGGACATGGCACCTATCAATGTTAGTAAATTACATACAGACTGATCTTACTATACTGTGGTGATTCAGTTGTGAAAATATCTACCAGTTTGTACAGAGTACTTCAAGTTTAACCAAAGAGAACTCTAACTGCAGTCTGATATGTTATTTATATAATATTGCTGATATTATTCATACAATCCCATAGGTATATGATATGCAAACACAAATTTATTCAGCCACTTTTTTATATATCATAATAAGAAAGTATAATGAGAACAATCTCAGTTTCAAAACAAATGGAGACAAAATTATATTAGTTCTTAAAAATTATCCTACCCAATGATATAGCATAGTCTTTCTTATTTCTTCTTGTTATGATAATGTACACTGGCAAAAGTAATTTGAAGATGAGAGTGTTTATTCTGGCTTATAGCTCAGGAGGACTGTCTGGTACCATCACATCCGCAATCAAGAAACAATGAGTGATGAGTGCTAGTTACTGTTCAATTCTCTTTCTCCATTTACACCATCTAGGACCCAAGCCAAGAAGACACCCATGGTGAGTAGATCTAATCATATTAGTTAAAGTAATCATATTCCTTTATAAAATACTTTAAGGATTTGTGAAAAGTAGAAATAGCATTAAATGTCTGACAATGTCAGAAGCCATGCCCATTTTCAATTCTTTCAGACTCACTGACCTCTGACATTTTGAAGGGTGGATTTATCTTTGAAGAATAAAAAGAGTAGCCTTAAATCAAATATTGGTCTTTTGAAATAGTACATGACATTTTGACAAGAGAAAATAGTATTTTTATTCTTACAGACTAATCTATTTTAAAATATTACTATAGTATGAGAATAAAATACTGAACTTGTGAAACTAAATGCTTTAACTAACAACCACATAGCTGGTTCTAAAAGTTTATCACAGTGGGGAAAAGTTTGTTCCCTATGACTGCTAAATTAAAAGAAGATGCAAAGCCTTCAAAAAAAATCTTCCATTTTATGTGTGTGTGCATGTGTGTGTGTGTATTTGTGTGCGCATGAGTGTATATGTGCATGTTTGTGTATGTGTCCATGTGTGTGTGTATTTTGCTGTACTATTCAAACTACACACTCAAGGCAATCATTTCCACAACCTGAGGTGTGCTTGACCCATGTGGCATTGATACAGTGGTACAAGTCCTGATAGTCAAATGAGACTCTTCTAACAGTGAGAAAAAAATCAAGATCAATCAAGTTTCTAAATTTAATTCTTTATTTACCAGTCATGTCTGGAGAATAAAACAAAGAGCCCGAGAGTGGAAAAATACCTGTCAACATGACTTACACAGCAATAATAGGCCATCTGTGCCAGTGTTATTTAGTGTGTCTTCCAGGAAAAGTTTACAAGGGAAATGTGGGACAAAGTCTGTAAATAACTTTAATGTTCACTTCAGGAAATCCTAATAGATCAATTTATCAAAGGTGTGGTAGGCTCACCTGGGCAGATTGTTTACTTACAAGGCAGCAAGTTTCTTGGTCCCATATTGAGCTGTTATTCATAAACTCACCTTTGCCACATTAGCCCCTCATTTAAAAAAGAAGAAAAAAGAAAGAAAGAAGATGGAAAATCAAATGACAGAAGCCTGGACACCACAGTACAAAAAGTAATCTGCCTCTGACTTTTCTCCATTGAAATACTGTTTATTTTCTCAAAGGAATAATTCCTATAAATACAAGGAGCTAAAATATGCTCAGCTTCATTTTTCAAGCAGAACACCTAGTAATAGTGCAAAAAGTTCAATTAGTCATTTAGTGCAGCTGGGTTTCTGCTATATTCTGAGCCAATCAGATTGCTTTCTGAAGAATTCAATCTGAAAACCATTTCAAGTTTTATTGTATTCTCCCAAACAAAATGTAAAATTAAGAGCCAATAACCAGCAGCTAAGCTTTAGTATGTGCTATTATATACGTAACAAGCAAGTCTGAGGTCAGAAAAATCAGCAGCTATTTAGGGTGTGCACATGACAAAGGGAGAAGTTTACATATCACCCATTTTCATATACTCTTAAATTTTCACAGTAATACTTAAATCTTGGTTTACATTATATTACTTTTATTGCTTTGGCAAGAATTTATTCAATCTGATCCACAAAATACTAACAAATAATGAAAAGGATTACAGTAAGTTTTTAATTAGGTTGAAAGTGTGAACGTTATTCAAAATGTAGAAAGAGAATATGATTTATAACTTGGAAGGTTTTGTATATTTAACATTCACAGGCTTTGAAGTTTTGTGACAAGATTAAAGGAAGATAAAGTTAGAAAAAGATCTACTTATAACCGTCCAAAGAGGAGATACTGGTTGTCTTGGATAACATAGTAAAATTAATTGGAGATGTGAAGGTATGCCCAGAAGCATTAGAATAAGTAAACTAAAACCTTTCTTTTTCTTTTCATTTATTTTTTAAATACATGGGACTTTATGTTTTTATTAAAAATTTCCACCTCCTTCCCTCCTCCCATTTCCCTCCACCTCCCCCAATTACCCCTCCCCCTCCTTCTCCAGTCCAAAGAGGAGTCAGGGTTCCCTGCCCTGTGGGAAGTCCAAGGTC
>LOJH01006998.1:15799-37690 GCA_001685095.1 Ellobius talpinus | reverse complement strand
CCGGGAGCGGTGGCGGCGGCATTAGCGCTGGCGGCGGCGGCGCCTCCAGCACCCCCATCACCGCGAGCACCGGCAGCAGCAGCAGCAGCAGCAGCAGCAGCAGTAGTAGCAGCAGCAGTAGCAGCAGCAGCAGTAGCAGCAGCAGCAGCAGTAGCAGCAGCAGCTGCGGCCCCCTCCCCGGGAAACCTGTGTACTCAACCCCATCCCCAGTGGAAAACACCCCCCAGAATAATGAGTGCAAAATGGTGGATCTGAGGGGGGCCAAAGTGGCTTCCTTCACGGTGGAGGGCTGCGAGCTCATCTGCTTGCCCCAGGCTTTCGACCTGTTTCTGAAGCACTTGGTGGGGGGCTTGCACACCGTCTACACCAAACTGAAGCGGTTGGAGATCACGCCGGTGGTGTGCAATGTGGAGCAGGTTCGCATCTTGAGGGGACTGGGGGCCATCCAGCCCGGAGTGAACCGCTGCAAACTCATCTCCAGGAAGGACTTCGAGACCCTCTACAATGACTGCACCAATGCCAGGTAAAGAGCGGAGGGGAACCTCCGGTCGCCCCGGTCCTTTCCCACCCTCCTCCTATTCCTTCCCTCACTCCGTTCCCATCGCCTCCCTGCTCCTCGCGTCCGCGAGCTGCGCGTCTTGACGAGCGCGGCCCTCTCCTCTGGGTCCCCAAGGCTAGTCTCCTTCACCCGACCTCCTGGACAAGTTCGCACCGCTCCGTGCCGGCCGGGTCTTCCCGATGCTCCCCAGGGCTTTCGGGACCGGCTGCCTTGGCTCTTGGGATACATAGAGTGGGGAGCAGGAGGAAGGCGCCTTCCCAGGAGTCGCAACCCTTTCCTGGGCGTGCTGGCGACCGGAACCCTATCTGGGCGCTACTGCCCGGGTGTGCACTCCTGGGTCATGGTTCCTCCGGAAGCCTCTGGGCACCTATAGGGGAGGAGGGAGGTCGTGACCCTAAGCCAACAGTGTTCAGAAGCTGGGGCACGCGCTCAGGGGTAGGGGGAACTCCAGAAAGAAAGGAGGGTGGTCTGGCAGCCAAGAGAGGTGCTGAGAAGTCATTAGGGGAACAGTACCTGTGACTGAAAGAAGAGCAGGGGTGATCCGAGAGTTCATGCTGGGAGTTCAGCCCCGAATTCCCAGAGGGAAGCTTGTGTAGGGGAGGGGTCTCCGTGTGCGCGAATGTGTGTGTGTGTGTGTGTGTGTGTGTGCGCGCGCGCGTGTGTGTCCCCTGTGTGTGTGTGCACGCGCGCATGTGTGTGTGTCCTCTCTTTCTCTCTCTCTCTCTGTGAGTGTGTGTGTGTGTGTGTGTGTGTGTGTGTGTTTCTGTGTGTTGGTTGAAAGGGGAAAAAGGAGTACGTTTGCCTCGGGGCATATGTGAGGGTACAAACCCATTTTGTTCTTTAGGCAATGACCTGGTGCCCCAGTCTCTTGGAAGCTGAACTGGATAAGAAAAAAAGAAAGAGCACAACTTGCTCACGCTCTTTCCAAAGTGCGATTCACCCATCTTCTTTCTTTCTTTGCTGAGGATAGTCGCTAAGGAAAAGAGTAGGTGTACATTTTGCCCTAGGATGCTAAGGGCTTGAACACTTTTCTGCTAGTTTTCATTGATAAAGAAAGCCTGAGCACAGAGGAGGCCTTGGGACAGTCCCTGACCCAACCAGTTTTATGCTAATGAACGCTCCGTGGGGGAGGATCTACCGAGAGGGGGCGGGAGTGGGGCAACTTGTCAGTTTTGGGGTAGAAATGATCCAGCAGGCTGCTCACAGAGGAAGAAGTTCAGAGGTTCTGGGAAAACGAGAGTAGGGAAAGTTGGAGATCTGAAGCAGACACTTGGGAACTGGGCGAAAAGATTCATAAAAAACTTTAGTACCTTTAAAACGAGATTAAATACTGAGAAAGAAAGCAAGGGCTCTTAGCAGAGCTATGGAAACAGGAGCTGGGAGGGTGAGAAGGCAATAGTTGCCACCTAAAGGAAACCGGGGGGGGGGGTGCTAAAGCTACCAGCTATTTCTTCTTTGAGACTAGTGTTCTGTAGGGCCTAGGAAAAAAAGGAAGGTTGGAACTCCATCCCGGCCTGACTTAGCTAAAAATTCTTTTCCGTGTTTAATTCTTTTTAAGGATTTAAAATGTCTAGGTCTTGACCTCTTATTTCAACTGTGTGTTTGTGTGATCCTGCGCGCGCATATGCGCACGCACACATTAAGGATTTAAAATGTCTAGGTCTTGACCTCTTATTTCAACTGTGTGTGTGTGTGTGTGTGTGTGTGTGATCCTGCGCGCGCGTATGCGCACGCACACATGCTCCTGCTGGATCTAGTGTATGGCCAGATGGCAGTGGGCATGGGTGGGCATGCTGATGACTAAATGCCATTTAGTCAGATAACTGTCATTCTTGGTTTTCCAGAAGATAAAATATTTGTCCAAAACCCGTCGCAAAAAGTATCAGAAGCAAGGCAAAATTTGGTTCTTGAGTTATGAACCATGCAAGGTAAAACTGGAAGTCAATTCAGATACTTCTGTTGTCATACTGACTCCGTGACAAATTGAGACGCTGATTTTCTCTTTACTAATGAAATGTCTTCTCTTCTCCCAGTCGTCATTGTGTGCATCTGATGCTAGATCCGTTCACATATGTGCACACACACACACTCACACACACACAGTGAGAATTCCTTACAATGGCTATGCGATGTTATACATTCTAAGACTTGAAATGGAAGTTATATAATTGGAGGATAGTCTTGAAGTTACCATTTCTTTTTTAAGTTTTCTTCTTTACTTTCCTTCCTCCTCCTACTCCTTTTGGTCCTCATCCTCTTCTTCCTTGCAGTTTTCCTTCTCAGAGGCTCACAGCAGTTCTAGAGTCTTAAGCTGCAAGGCCAAAAATAAGTTAAACCCAGTGGAACTGTTTATCCCTTTTAAAATATCTCATCTGCACCCCAATTACATTTCACTTGGCCTTAATATTTGTGATTGAATGTCTTGTTCTAAAGTCCTACTTCAAACTGTTCTTAAGCATGGGAAGGGCTGATTGACTATTATATCTTGATTTTATATCAACTAAAAAGCCTGCTCAACATAAATACGTGGAAAATTTGCTAGTTAACCTGAGAAGGTTTGCGTAGATACCCGCATATGTTCTTTGAATTCTGCCACAGGCTAAGGAATGGGGAAATACATTTGAACTTTCTCTCACCAAATACACAATTTGCATATAGCACATTACTCTTTTAATGATAATTAATATGGTTACCGTTTCATTTCTTCATTTTGAAAGCAATAGCCTGAATGCTTTTTATCTTGAGCTCGAAAAACTAAATTTGCTTTTTCATTTAAATCCAGTTTATGCTTTGGTATTAAGATTTAGTTTTTATGAATCAAGATGAGAGTGATTTCTTTACCCAGCTTCTCTCTGTCCTGGTGATTAACAGACCAAGGGAAAATCTGCATTGTATTATTGAAAATGTAGAAGTAATAAAATTATCAGTATAAGTTTAGCTGTATAGATACAGTGTGTGTATGGGGGGCGGAGAGAGACATCATAATATTCTCAGCTGCTTACAGGATGTATATCTATTAAGGACTCTTTGCAATATTTAAATTTCAGGGAATTTTAGGAACCAAAGTGATGTTAAAGGAAAGAAACGTTAATAAACTTCTTGAGAGTGACTCGGGAGCAGTAGCAAACCTTAAAGTCGATTTAATTTGCTTGGGGCTATTGAATTAGTATGCTCTCTATGAAAATTAGAGTAAATGTTGAGGCCATCTGTCACTACCACTAGGAGATGAAAAAGGCACCATCACCTTCTAGACAGTGAAGCTAAAAAGTATAGGTCTCAGACATGAAAGAAAATGTAAGGAAACACATTTAAAAGTTGTTAAAAGGCAAAGTCTGACCTTGGTCTGTTTCCTCCAATTATTATTTTAAAACTAAACATTAGTTGTCTGAACTTGGCTGTTGCAACAGAGGTCAGTTAATTAACTGCTAACCATTAAATAACAACAACAAAAAAAGTAATTATGTACATGGTCAAGTCTGTTTGTGTCAGTCCATTGCTTGCTTGTAGATTTGGGTTAAGGTTCAATTTTTCTGTGAATTCGTGTAACAAAAGTGACTCTTGCATCATGTTATCTAAATGCTTGCATTCTTATTATTGCCAGAAGATGATTTTGTCTCTGTATCTTGGAAGCCAGACTATGACTAGGCTTCTATGTGGCCAGAGATTTGCAGAGGTTTTTTTTTTTTTTAACTTAAATTGCCTTTCTGTCTAACCTTAAATTTCCTTATGTCTAACATTTCAAGGCATGCACATATATTCATAAAAGCATTCTTTTCCCCTTAAAGCAGATACTATCCATGAACATAAATTGGAATATTTGCCAAGCCTTATATGTTTCTGGGTCATATCTGAATATTGTTTTAGTGTAAGAAGCACATTTTCCCTTAACTTTTTGCTTTATTTTTCTTGTCAGGGATTTTAATAAAGATAGAAAGATAGGGCAGTATTTACCTAACGTTTTCCTTGTTGCCTGCTTTGCATTCACGTGGGACTTAATACAAATTGAGATTCACTCACTTCTGATAGACAATCATGACGCTTGGCTGAGAGAAATTCAAGAATTATTTCATACGCAGAAACTATGCTTTTGAAGTTTTTGTGTTATGGTAGATTAATGGTTCCTATAAAACCAAGTATCTCATTTTATAACATTTCAAAAGGAAAGCAACGTGATTAGATAACCAAGCCATAAAATATGAAAGCTAGTTTGGTTTTGCAACTTATTTTTTTCTGGTTTATAAAAGTTAGACAATGATAGTTTAATAGAAAATATATGAATGAGATGTGAGTATATCACCCTAAGATTGATTGATATTGATCAACTTGTGGTGTAGACTATAAGTTTTATAGATATGTAACTAATATTTATTTAGTCTGTTTTCTTCCTGGAAATTGGTCTTGAGTTTAATTAATATTGTCAAAAATACACATGGTTTTAAACTATTTTACTTTTAGAAAAATATACTTTTGGTAAATGTTGTGATACAAGAAATCTGATTTTCACAAATAACATCTTATTTTTAAAGCTTAAAATATTATCTAAAATGAATGGTAGCCACCATGCCCTGTTTACTTACACAAAATTTAATAAATTTGATATAGATTTTTAAAATAACATCCTTATTAGTGAATGCCTGCTGTTGTCTTCTTTGCTACTGCATTTCAAAGGGTTGCATGTAAATTACTGAGACAATATTAGACACCCTCTCTTTGCCTCACTTACCTCCTCCAGTCCCCTGGGATGTGACACCCAATATTGATTAAAGTCTTGGCAGGATTTAAGCATAAATCACTCCTTTCTTTGGCGATTTACTATGTGTGATTCACCAACATACAAAAACAGAATAAGCTTTATTGTTTCTTATTTGATGTTTAGCTTCTGGAATGTAAGTAGCATTTGCAAATTAGCTTAATGTGCAACCAAGTACTTGTCATTTGAAGAACACTATGTGATTTGACTATTAATCAGTATTATATTTCCTTCTCAAGTTATTTTATTCAATTGTTTCCTACAATTCTCTTTGCTAATCAAGTAAAATAGTTGTTTTAATAACGTTGTATTAGCAACACAAAATACAGCCTTTGCAAAATCTAGTAGGAAGTGGGTTTTTCACAGGTTGTAGGTTGTCTCCCTTTGAATCTTTGCAATAGGTACAGGTGAGTTTACTGCTTTTAATGAAATATTTTGATCGCAAGTATGTTTTAGGTTCTTTGCTACACTTCAAAACTTTGTCTGAATTTTATTTTTCAAAGCTATCATTTTCAGGCTGTCAACACAAAACTGTCACATCAAATTATATGCTTTGGAAATGGCAGGGAATATGAAGTTGTTAAGAACTTTCTGAGTGCTTAAAATGTGGTTTTCTCAAGGTATCATCATTCAATTGTTACAAAAACTATAATGAGATTATCATTGGCTAGCATGTACCAGTTTCTATTCTGAGGTAGATTCTGATTGGTCAGTTTGGAATATTTGTGTATAAGAATAATTACTTATAAGAATGCCCAACTTAAATATTCTAGATAAGACTGCATTTAGATTTTCAGCCTTTGAGAAGACACGGAGATGCTTCTTTATTGTAATATTTGTTGTGTTCATTGTTGATCAAAGCCAGAAATGTTCAATTAAAAAACCATTTAATTGAGCTTAAGGAAGAGTAGTATCAAAGACTGTTTTCTAAACTGATATATTTACCTCAGGCCTAGCAGAGACTTTCTGCAAACTCAAATCCATAAGATATTAAAATGTATTTACTTTTCTTCTAAATTTTGCAAGTATTTTTATGACACAATGGCTAGGTTTTTTTTAAAGGATTTCTTATCGGCTAATATTTGCTTTTTTAAAGATGTGTTTCATACACAAATGGTTTTGCTAGAAGAGTGTATCCATTAACAAAATGATATTTTGCAAACTAGGAACATCCAGGTTAAGATATTCAGTTTGTTGTAATAAGCTATCATTGACAAAACACTGATTGAGAAATCACACACACACACACACACATTTATTTATTCCAAAGTGTTCTGATGGTCTGTTAAGTGTGTGTTCATTGTTCCCTAGCTGTAGGCAGTGAATGATTAACTGTATGCTTAAGGGTCTACTTACAAATACACGTCCAATCATATGAGAAAATGATCCAAGTTAGCACATCATCTAAGTCAAGGAGTTCAAGCCAGGTGCATTGAAACTGTCATGGTATCCTCTGATGGATTTTTGCATAAGAAGCTACATTCTCAATTTCCCAATTAAGAAATTCATCTTTAGGTTCTTCTAGATTAAATATGAGACTTGTCAATGGATGAATTTTGTTAAGACTGTAATCTTGTTACCTGATCCCAAATGACTTAGAGTTGGTCTAATATTTCAATCTAGAATTCTTTCATGTTTTTAAACATAGGAGATTTGATTGCAAGTTGTAAAAGTCAATTTTTTAAACTAGAAAACTCAGTGTCATTTAATTGGTCTTAATTTTTTCCTTTGGTAATATAATTGTGAGGAAATATCCTAAACTACACAGCACAGCAAGCAGTGAAAATAATCAGTTACTCTACAAAACAGGTTGAGAGAGCAACGATGAGTCCTAGACAGAGATAGAGCATAGGAATCTAAGTGAAGCATCCCAAACCCTCGTCATCTGGGCAGCACCCACATTTCTAGAAAGTTGTTCACTTGAAATAAGCCAGGCGCAGAAAGACAAATGTTATATTAGTTAACTTACGTATGGAATCTTAAAGGTTGTTCTTAGAAGAGAACGTTAGATAGGTGCTTGCCAGAAGCTGAGAGCAATATTGGTCAGGGTATCCACAGTTTGACCTACATATGAGGAGTAGGTTCAGGAGAATTTTTGTGCAGTATTGTTTCTATATGTAAACCATTTAAAGTCTAGCAGAGAAATTTGAAAAGTGTATTTGTTGGACAAAGAATTGTCTGATGTACTATTAAAGTACAGTTTTCACTGAGTGAATATTGAAAGAGTCAGGAGGGTACAGGTTGCATTTTGTGAGTCACATTGGATAATGAAATCTTTCTTCAGTGGAAGCAAACAAAGTAAATACAAAGTAGGAACAATTCACAATGTTAAATTGTCTTTGGCTTTATATAGCATCAAGTGTTTCTAAACAGTTAGGCTACCTTTTCCATCACAATAGGAAAAAATAGTTTCACTGTTTTAGCAAGGGCTATCAAATTATATATCAGGAAATTTGGCCAGCTGAAAGGCAAGTACGGAATGGAAACAGAAATTTCTGGGGTAAATAATTTAAGGTTTACTGACCATATCTTAACAGAATCAATGTTAATGTTAATCAAGAAGTATTTTATTAACCTGGCATGTGAAATATTTCCATAAAATCATAAATAATATTCTGAAATTTTATTAACAATTAAGAGACTGTACTAATAATAGCATTGTCATTTTAAAGACGTTCCATTGATGTGCCAATCAAGTAAATGACTTGAAGCTGAAACTTTTGAGTTCATTACAGCTATGACAAAATCTGCTGATACTTTCAACTCTATTCTTATTTCACATTTTAAATATTTAAACTTTATCTAACCTTATTCTCAGAAGGGATATTTCTTGAGCTATACACCTGTTAGCTTTACAGATCTTTGAACTTTAAGAAAATGACTTAAACCACTTTTATTTTTCAGATTGCCAGCCCTACAAAGCTAGATAGTCTTGCATGCACAGCAGGTATACCTATAAGAATCTGTGATGGATATTTTTATTTATGTGAATTTTATTCCATTTGATGTCAATGTCTTGATGATACAAATAACTATGATATATTTAGATAAAAACCTTTACATATTTGCAACTGTTGAACATAGGCCAAAGGATAAATGACCTATTCTAGAATTTTTCTTAGTTTTCCTGTTCATAATTCATCAAAGCATAAAATATATTTTCAAAACATATTTTAGTTTACACATTTATTTGCCAAGAAATTTGAACTTAATTTTAGAATAAAGAAGTTATTTGCACTTATATATTTTAAATGCAATTAAAATTATAAGGGTACAACACTCTTAGGACAATAGCTAAAACTTAATGCATTTTCCTAAGTATTTATTTTTATGATAAATAAAATGTACTGTTCCTTTTCTATTTATAGTGCACAGATAAGAATTATTTGTATAAATATATATTAAATTATAAGATTAAAAAGTCTGAGCATTTCTTAATAACACTAAATAAATGTGTTTGTTCTTGCTTCAAAGTTTTTGCTGGTATATGTCATTCCTTTTTGGACTTTAGAGAAAGCTTATCTTTAAGAACCAGTGGATACATTGTCAGACAATAGCTTCATACCCTGAAGAGAAGTAGCTTCTTTAAAGGCTTTGCCATCAGTGAGCTGAGTTGAGGAGGAGGTCAGTGGGTTAATCTTCGTGTCTACATAAGGAGATGCGTATTACCACTTCTTGCCCCAGACTGTAATTGTCTTTGAAAACACTTGGTAAAGATCCAGATAAATTGAAATCAATCACTTTCTCAATCATTCCATGGCACTTGTCAAGTCATTACACCAGTGGTAAAAGTGCAAGTATGAATACTTTTTTGCAAGACAGAAAAATGCTTATCAAAAAAATTGTCCACTTAAAATTTTCAACTTCATCTAAGATTCTAAAATTACAAGCAATACCACCCAAAATTGCACATAGTAGATAAACTTTAGGCCTGTTTATTCTACAGGGAGTTCATCTTTTCAGTTGGTTATTTAAATAGAAATAAATGCTTGCAGCCTCACATTTCACATCTTCTGATTTGCACTATGTTAGAAGGAAATGTGATCAGTAACTGAAGTGGCTTCCTAATAGTCTACGGCTTGAGAACTAAGATGCCTTTATTCCGACTTCTCAGAATTTACTGACAAGTGATAAGAATAACCAGAGATGATTGCATGTCTGCTTTTCTCTGTTTTTTTCTTCTTCACACCATTGACAGGACATGCAGATTTGAACTTGTAGCCAGGAACAGCGCTTCCATGCTTAAAATTGCCCAAAGACCCCCAGGGATGGAAGCTTGACCTGCTTTTATGAAACCGTAGAATTACATTTATACAAGTTACCCCATGGGAAAACAACGAACTGATCCTAATTCAAACCTTGATATTGGAGCCTTCTGGGTCAAATTTGATTTTTTTGTAACACCTGTTTGATTACCATATTAGGGAACCTGATATGCTTACAAAATTTAAAAATATCACCCATTAGTGATTTTTAATTAATACTGAATACTCAAAAATTTGAAGTTATTTAAGTTTATTCATGTTATTATAGTGTTGATTATTGAAAATAAAATATGTCTTTAATGTATAATTCCTAGACTTAAGGAACTAAAATTCAAATTTATTTAATTAGAATATGAACAAATTTCTTGTGAATTTAATTTTCCTCAAGCAGTGAGCTAGCCTAAGTGGAACAAAATATTTTAAAATGATGTTTTTCTTGCTTTAAGTTTCAAGAATAAGGATTTTATACTAGTGTGTTTCATTTTCCTAGTGTCATATTCTAAATGGGTACAATTTTATTTTCTTTTGAGTTGGATTGCCCAGAGGAGTTTCTAAAGGACCTAGTTTTGTCTCCATTAGAAACAACTGAACATGGTCACTAGTCCCTGGAGTGCACAGACATTGTTTGTATTTTAGTTGGCTTTATTTTAGCATA
Source organism: Ellobius talpinus (assembly GCA_001685095.1). NCBI lineage: Eukaryota > Metazoa > Chordata > Mammalia > Rodentia > Cricetidae > Ellobius > Ellobius talpinus. The sequence continues at coordinate 27,461 of LOJH01006998.1, read as the reverse complement.
TGGAATGGGTTCAACATGGAAATCTGAAGGCAACAATTGGTTCATAGAAAAAAAAAAGACCAGAAACTCAATTTTCATAGTCTGCTTAGTGTCTGGAGTACCCAAATAATTTGTGGCATATTCAAATGTGACTAATATATGTGTGATTGGTATGTGTAGCATCACAATCTCTCTGCTCCTGAGGGGATACAGAGAAGTGAAAGAGTGCTTACTCTTAGAATGTTTGACTTCCTATTCACTAACATCAATACTACAACATGACTACAGGGCACAGAAACACACAAATGCGAGACTACTAGACCGGTTCAGTCATTTTATCATCAGACTTTGAAGTTTAAGCGATCACATTCCTTTTCCAATTTAAAATCAAAAAGGAATCTGGGATATCATTTGCTTCTTTTACACTTGATATACATAAAGCCTCCTAGATTAGGTTACTTTTCTGTAATGAATCACTTTTGAATAAAGGTATGGAGCTCTAGAAATTTCTAATATATAATATGCCATTTATTATCCTCTTCAGCATAACTCTTGTTCACTAAGGGAACATTATTTGTGATGATAAATACACATTATTTACTTAATTTTGACTTGTTATGTGACATAGCACATCCATAGGAAGCTAACAGCTTTTCAGCACCGTCTTGGTGCTTACCATTTGAAAGAAGTTGAAACACTGCACTGATGATGGGAACATTTCCTGAAATCACCTTTATTCCGTCCTTATAGAATACCAATATCTGGTTCTGTGTTTGATTGAGTTTCAGCATTTTCTTTGCCTGGGTGCATGATTTTAACTTTGATGGAAGGAGGGGAGAAAATAGATGCTAAGTTTTCTGATGTTGAGATTAATATAATACTGGGAAGGCATCCTATTCTGACTTTGCAGTGCCAGTGACACGAAGTTTCTCAAACTTTTTTTTGTCTTCCATGGCTCTCTGAAACTCCATTTTCAATAATAATGATTGATGATACCCACACAATGTGATCTGAGAAAAACAAAAGGACACCTTTTAAAAAAAATCTCTCTGTAAAAGTGTACAAAAAGAAAAGAGAGAAAACTTACCTTTTTGGAAAATTCTCTAAAAGTGGAATATTGCTTATAATACCCAGGCATCTACATCTATTTAGACTATATATCTTCAAATAGCAAACTAAATTCTATCTCCATAAATATCCTTATCATCTGAACTATCCTTTTAATGATCCCCTTTTTCTTTCTGGGGAAAGCTTACATGAAATTGTAAAGGAAATAGGAACCCTTTACTATGAAATCTACCTATAAGCATTTAGCCAAGATCAGAACAAACCCTGGGTTTTAAATTTCTGTTGTTTTGATTAGAGTTTCTCAATTACAAAGTGTGAAAATATACCTCATTTCTATTAAAGTGTTTTATTCCGTGTTTAGGAAATAAAATTAGAATGATACATTTGATCTGGAATAAACTTTCTTGCTTTTTTGTTTTGGGGAGTGGACTAAATAAGGACCCATGACAGGAATGCTGTTTGTTTTTCACAAAAGTTGTTTGTGATTTCAGGTACCCCTGGGAAATCTCTTGATCAGATTCACATCTGTTCCTGTCAAAGTGGGTGCTAAGATACCGGTCACCCAGCAACCATGTCCAAGAGGGAATTGGGCCGATAATAACTTCAAAAAGGAATGACAGATGCTAGATTAGGATGAAAGACAAAACGCATGAAAAATGAGCTTGTTAGAATCAAAAATTTGTTCAAGCACCTTTATGTAAATTAAATGAATATTGAATATTTGCATGCAGTAATTTCTACTTTTTTACTTGATTATAAAGGAAAGAATAGTGCATTTAAACTCACAAATGCCACTTCTTTCTTTGTCACTAATTAACATACAAAGCAGAATCTCTTTTTAAAAATCAGATTAGCCACCTGGGTTCTTCTGTCCCTACAAAGATTGTGAGGATGCTTTCCTGTGACAGACAGCAGTACTTTCAAAATGACTTAGCTTATCTGTTTTTTCCCCTGATAAACACTCTCCTGTGAGTTATGATTATTTTAGAAGAATATAAATCCCTTTCTTGAGAATGCATTTCAGAAGTAACCTTATCCTGTTGTCCTTGAAATTGCTTAATGTACATTAATAAAAGATCACTCGAGATGAGTTCACACCAAAAGCACAGGCTTCTCATTGACTGGTTAAATAACAATGCCCTTAAGTGAAAGAGAGAGGAATGTTGGACAGGAAAGTGAGCAGATCTCCTCACAATTTAAGATGCTCTTTGATACATTACAGTTTTTCTATTGAACTGTTCACATACTAATCAGAATTTAGTAGGGCTGATAGAATGTAGTGATTGAGAGAGGCTTCTTCTGAGTCTTGGTTTAGTGATGTCTAATATGGTCACGTAGAGAAATTGATTTTCTTCAGAAATTAATTAATTTTTCATATCGCCTTAAGCTGCAGTTAAAAAGAGTGCATACTTGTCTGTTTTTTCCAGAAATATTGCCTAATCATATTAATACCATTGCCCCAAGGATGAAAAGATAATTGTACAAATGCATTTGGAAATATGTATCACTGAGATATTTATGATTAAATTATGCAAATGACCCAGCTCTCATCCTTTCCAGACCCAGATTGTCTAATTAGGATTGATATGCTGAATAGATGTTCCAGAATTTGAATACAAGCATGTCCAAGGAGCAGAAAATTGGAAATGACAAGGCTGAAAGCCAAAGAAAAGTGTCTTTCGTTTCTATACTTTGTTAATATGCTGTTAGCAGTTGAGGGCTTTTTCCACCCTTTGGCTATTTTGAGGTTCCTGTGTACTTATTAGAAACAACTACAGAAAAGGAATTGAGCTTTAGCAGTGGACATTTTGTTTCTCCTTGGCAACGTTATTTCAAAATAGTAATGTGGTGGTCATTCAAAATTAACATAAGTGGTAAGCTTCGTTGTAAACTTACCCTTGAGAGACTTGGATCTAGTGTCCTTTGAACTGGCAGCGTTGCGTTAAAGTTCTCCCAACTTAAGGGTCATAGGAGTGAAGCATTTTCTAAGGATAAGCTTTCTCGAAGCCGTGCTCCATCCATCCCTTCATTCATTCACTCATTCACCCATCCCTACACTTAATCTTGTAGTTGGAGAAAACTATTTAAGAAACAGTTCTGATTAAGGATAAAACGCAGCACTTTAAATGTAACAATGTTTGAATTTGAAGCCCTCAGCAGGCTTTCTCCCTCACTGATTACACTCATTCATCTTAGATGGAGGGGTGGTGGTGAGCAGCTAGGATAGGACGGAACTGTCAGGACTCCAGCCTTTGTTAAGCAGCGGGTAGTCAGTGCTTCTGAACTCGCTGGCTCCTGCTCCCCATCTGCAAGATGATGGATTGCAGTGTTTAATACATTTCAGCTTTTGTCTGTCATAGTGTGGACAGACAGTACTATCAGTGATTTCAATAGTGATTAGGGAACCATTTCAAACTACTCCTATTGGCCAGACAGCTTCCAGGAATGTCTGATAATACACACTCATTGGCACTCTCACCATGTAAATGAGAAGTCTACGTGGAGACTGCACACACACTGTTTTAAGCGATACAGAAGCCCACTGAAAATCATAGATGATATTCCATTTTAGGATCAAATCTTATATGGTAATATTAGGACTTTTTGCACTAACTAGTCTCAAGTTGAAGATTGATCGGTATTCTTTATTTAGTGACAGTGTGAATGGCAGGAATGCATTCCAGCATTCCATAGACTGTGATGTCAATTGATTATGTGGTCATCATTACAGACCTATTTATCTATATTGGAGGGTAGAAGGCAAGGATTTTGTTAAAGCAATGAGACACGAGCTGGCATGCACTGTGCTGGTACTTGCTGAGTTGTTGGTTCTTTTTAGTTCACAACCCCAGAGGCTGAATGCATTTCAACAACCAGAAATCCACTCTGTAATCACTCCATACTCTGCCTGGAGTGTCTCATTCTATTTATAGCACTGGTGTTAAAGAAAAAAATTAGATAAAAGAAAAGAAACTATTCATTGAAGTCATTCATAATGCAGGAAAAGTTTTACTTTATGAATGGGACTAAATAAATGACTCACTTTGGTAAATACTACATCATTTACCAATTATAATATAATATGATCAGTGTAATATAAATGATGTATATTATAGGATGAATTATAAACATGGAGTTTTAACTCATATCCTCACTAAAAAAATGGCCAAAATGGTAATCCAGTTAACACTTTGAAGCAAAAATCTATACAAAAAAACAATTACTTCTTTTTAATTTGTGTTTATTAAGGAGAAAGAAGAAAATATTTAGATGGCCAATGGCAAAATTATTTTGAGACTAACCTTAGCTCTTCAATTATTTCGACTCTGTTCCGTGGTTCTGATGATATAAACTTTTACTTATGTCATTTTCAGTAAATATTTCTCTGTTTGGACATAGGGCAGCAAGGGCAATCACAGGCAGAGGTAACAGCACAAATGTGTACTCACACAAACATGTGTTGACTCAGGTACACACCACCCACTCATCCATACTTCCCCTCCAAAATCCATATTTTTAACTAGCAGAACAGCTACACTTGCTTTTGACCTTTTGATGTTGCCAATTTGGTACTGAGGATAGGTGGCACTGTATCTCCTGAGTTATAAAAGCTTATGTGTATTTCAAAATAATCATGTTCACTGTCTTATTTTAAGTTAATAAAAGGATGCTTAGCTTAAAAGTTGTGCATTCATTCTACTTATTGTGAGGGAGTTATTTGTAAGGGTCAATCAAATGGAGTGAAAATATATTTTTATATAAAAATTAACATTACTGAGTTTAAGTAAATCTGGATTTTAAAATCAAAGCTCTTTATAGTTTACATAGCATATAGTTAGTGAAATAATATACCCCAACGAATATGCCATATTGACTGAAACTGCTTTGAGGTAAGGAATTTTTACCAAATCAGTTTAACTTTATAATGCAAACATCTCAGGCATGGCACTATTTTTGGTCTTGAGCTTGTAGCAGCAGAGTGAGTGGAAAGACCAGGATCTATTGAAGAATAATTCAGTCCAAAGTAAAGTAGTTCCAGCCATGTTCAATGTTCCAGCCAAAGTTCATTTACTGTCTTACCTGCTACTTCTTTGGTTATGAGTTTTAAAGTGGCAGGTAATGACTAGTAGACTCTTTGAACACTAGGTCATGCAGGGAAATACTTCATAACAGAAAGAAAGGAGAATGTATGCCATGCAAGTATTTTAGCCTCCTGTTGGAGAGCTTTGCTCTGGAGGAAAGTGATTCTCTCTCTTTTAGCATCTATTGATTGCCAGTAGCTCTTCATGTAGAGGTGCAGCCATGTAGAATTTCCTCTACCCATGTTTCAAAGCGTTAGCCCTGGATTCAGGAACCTGTGAGTGATGCCAGATGCAGTCAGTATGTGTGCACACATGTAGGTTGTGAGCCTTTTTATTTGTCTTGCTAGTCTCGCATTTAGTTAAACCCGATAATTATAAAATAATTCTAATTCTAGTCAAAATAAAAAATATATCTGTGATAGAAACTGACTGAATGAATTTTTCACGAAGCTAAATTAATATGTTTGCTGTCTGAAAGGGTTACCCAGGGAAGAATGCTAGAACCCTCTTTAAACTACTGCTTCCATCTCTAGCACCAGTATGATTCACAGCTCCTGCTTCTGCACGGCAGCTCTGGGCTTGATACCTAGTAATGACTCTTTGGTAGACCCATAAATTGGGAGAAATTTGAGTCGGGCTAGCAGGTTCAAGTTCTTATTGCTCAGGAACTTACTATAATGATCCCACCTCTAATGAGGTGAATTACTACTGCTTGAAAAAGAAGAAAAAGGAGTTTTGGTTATCTTAGGTAATAAATCACATTGACTGCCTGGCTGATCAGATCAATTGTGCATAAATGGGTGCCTTAAAGAGTCTTAAAATAAGATTTTACTAGGACCAATCGATCCTCTAGATTGTGTAAAGACATGGTCGCCTGCCTGTAGCTCGTGGAACATGAGCCTGCAGTCCTGGCACTGCCTTGGGCTGTCACTGCTGAAATGAATGTTGCCAGGTCACACGGGAGTGGCTTCCCAGTATAGTTTTCATTGTCATTTGAAATAGTTCTGTGTTATTTGGTTCACTAAGTTAGGTTATCAAGAAAGCTTGATTTTTTTTCTTTTTGTAGTAGTAAGATTTGAACCTAGGACTCAATGCACTCTTGAATAGTACTCCATTAATGAGGTACTTGGCCACATTCTTTTTGCAAATGCATCTCACTAGATTGCAAAAGCTGAACTTGATCTCGTTCTGTAGCTCAGACAAGCCTTCAGTTTTTGACACTTCTGTTTCAGCTTCCTTGTTACTTGGAATTGCAACATACCCGTGTCACCAGGTTTTGTCTATTGTGAATGCTGATGCTGACAAAAACAGTTTTTGAAAGCCTTAGCAACAGGAATCATTTTAGGAATTGTTTTTAACAAGAGTGTTATATTGTTATGAATATTTCAAAGGGAGTATTGTCTTTAATACTCCCCCAAAGTATTTCATTATCACAATAGCTGTGTATATGTGACTTACTTATCCAAAGGCACCTTGCAGTCTTGAGAAAGAATTATGACACTTGATTTCATATTTTGTTTACATCCACTAATTTTTAAGATGTTAGTTTGGCTCACGTCAAGCCCCAGACTCAAAGGTAAAGTGGCAACAATACCAATGGCTTTCTACTTACTTGCAAAGTAGGCTATAAGGAGTGGATGCTATGATTGCTTCTTGGAAGCACTTAAGAAATAATAGTTTTTCAATTTTAACTTAGATTCCCAACTAAAATGTTAAAACTCCCTTTACCAGTTCAAAGCATAAGGAAAAAACATTTGTTTCTTCTTGACACACTGTGAATTTATTTCTAAGGAAATTCCAAATAAATCGTATCGGAGTACTATGAATTTGAATTTTTATAAGTTCGTATCATTTACTAAAATGTTGCTAGTATTAACATTCAAAGATATATTTTAAATGATAGGTTAGAATGTATGGTTACATCACATAACTAGGAGAAGATTAGCTCCAAGCTGTCATATGACTCCTGTACCTGTTGGAATCTTGGATGTCATTTAAAGTTGGCCTGAGCATCCTATGATAGCTAAATGTCTGATAATTTTTCAAGATAAAGACACAATTTATAATTGTGTATTATTAAGGATCTCTTGACTCCAAATAATAATTTTCTGTATTCTCTTTTTTTGAAAACAAATTTGAGCTAGGCCTTCAAATATGTTTACCTAAGTTCGGTTTTTTTTGCAAATATTTTATGGACTCGATATGGCAAAAATGTTTCATCTTTCAAAATACTGTTCTGACTTTGCAGATTTATTACACCTTTGTGTTTTTATTAATTATGCAATATACACTCTTTGTTCCCTATTATATTGTGAAACTTATTAGGTTGCTGAAATTGGATCTGAATGATTTTTTTCTTGGCATCTGTCCATAAAAGTTCTACTATCTAAAATTTACCAGAGGAGAAGATGTAGAGAAAACCTGGTGTTTGTTGTTGTTGTTCCCCTTGCATTTCCTTCAGGTACATAAAATTTTGAAATATTAGTCTTCAGATGTTAAATTTTAATATTTAACTCAAGAACTAATTGTATAACTTTGGAGAATTTAGCTTCTAATGACTACTAATTACTTTGCCTTGATTATTATACAGGATTATAATGCATCTCTTTGTGTTGATATCTTTAGCAACTTTAAAGTATATGCTAACTACTCATTATTATTAAAGTCAACTTTGTTATTGAATTTTGTTTTTATATTGTTGAATACATAAACACACTCTATGAGTACATGCTATATTATAGTGGTAATTTAGGTAACAATTTTTAAACTTTTTAAAATAAGATTGAAGTTTTAACTTGATCTTGATTGTAATTAATTTTATCTATTTTTTTAATTCTGAACTATAAAATCCAGAAATCACCCAGCAAGTTTAATTGAATTGTCATGCAAGAATGTTTGCACATATACATTTAAAAGCACATATATAGTTAGATAATTGTATGCTATTATCTTTTCAGTTATTTTACAATATGTATATTTTAGATCTGCTTTCACTTCCCATAACATCTATGTGCAGTACATTTTATCTGAATTTAAAAATAAGAGTCCTGAAGACAAGAGCTGTTAATTAAGTTGCTTCAGGTGGCACAACAGCCTGATCCCCAGCCCCTGGGGATCCAATATTTTCTGAAGGCATCTCTGTGCACCTATACTCATGTATAAATGCTCTCATTCACATACATGTAGACAAACTTTAAAACATGGCGGCACTGCTAATTTATTGACTAATTTGTACATTTAGATGGTTGGTAGGGGAAAGTGACAGGATTACTCTTACTTCTTGCATTTTCCTGACTAATGTGAATCATTCTCTTATATCTGTTTCCAAATTCTATTTAGGTATTTTTGTCAGAAGAAAGCACTGTTGCTAGTGAATTTAGAATATACTTAGAGCTCAAAAACCACTCATCTGGGCATATAATTGGTGTTGAGCATTATTTGTCTTGTAAGTAGAGCCTGAGTACTCAGGGAGTGTCTGGGGTCTGCCTTCCTTCATGGCATTGACCATTCCATGTCAGTCACTACCTGAATCTGCTCTTCCATCCAAGCAAATTCAGAATTTTGTTGATAGCTTTGCTTCACAGCGCAACCAGCCCATGATACTCAAACATCCCCATATTCTTTAGAAAGAAGAGCTTTGTCAGATTAGTAAAGTTTTGTGACTTGTAACTTCCTTGATTGGATAAGTTCTTCAATGTTCTCACTCTTGAGAAGTATGGGAAATAATCTTCATTGCATTGGAATAATTATGCAGGAAAATGATTCTATTGCTGTTTTTGAATCTCTCCCTCTAAAGTAAGGAATTATTTGTCATTTTAAAATTTAATATTTAGTGTCTTACCAAAGTATTGACTAATAAGAGACTACCCATGCGTGGTACTGTCCATAAACAAAGGGAAAAGGTTCTGATATTTTACTAATCAAGAGAAACTGATTCAGGCACAGTGTTTTCATATAATATTTAGCAATGGGTCATATTATTATTATTGTTATTATTATTATTAATTTGTTTGCATTTTTGAAGTTCTATAATGTATCCAAAATTGACCTCAAACCCAAGGTAATTGTGTCTTTTTGAGGGTGGCTTTGGGAATTACAACTGATACTGAGAAAGTGTGCTATGCTTTGATACTCTACAATTTTAACAAACTCCAATAAGTTTATCATTGCAATCACTGGTGCTCACTGATTGCTTGACTTTTCCATTGCTGCTCCTACTCCTGTTTTTCACCTTGATTGTCCAGGGCTCTGTTCACTCTTGACTTATAACCCTATTTCATTTTAATCTAGTGATACTAGGTGTCATGAAGTCAATTGAAGAAATCCTCAGGAGTGTGCTCCCTAAAATGGTAATTTTAAGCGTATCAGGATCACTTAGTTTAAAATTCTATTAGTATATCCTCAAGGGAGTCTCAAATTTTAACTTCTTGGAAACTGTTCATTGCTGAAGATTCAGGTGAGGGGACTTTTGCGGATGGGTGTGAGGAAGGAAGCTGTCTGCATTTCCTCTGGGGGCTTTTGTCCTCATGGAATGTTTCTCCTCTCCTCCTACAAAATTTGGTTCTTTGCATTTATGACTTCTTTAGGACAAATATCACAATGCTTTGTAAGGTATACACTTATTTAAATAAATAAACCCACCCCATTTAAGCAATAGGCAAACTTGAGTACAACTTTACAGTAAATACATCTTTCCAAGTGATCTTGATGAATGAATAAATGAAGCTCTTCCATTTGGGCTCAATACGATAACAACAAAGAGTGCTTCCATTGGTTCGTGGGATAAACCACATCTGAGCTGAACTTCTGTCTTCTCTTGCATATGTCTAATAAACAGGAAATGTTCCTTGAAGTATTGAAAATCTTGCTGAAGTATGACAGATTTGTAGCATGAAAAACAATTATTTTTAAAAATAAAATAGATGCCTAGAAACATCAGATACCTTAAATAATCTTAAATAATGTACAACAGTAAAAGAAGGGGAAGAAAAACCATCCATAACACACTTATTCTAATGCTTAAGAAATAAAAGCATTTATTTTTCAGAAAATTTGAAATATTGAAAATTAAAATTCCCTTCAAGCAAACTCCATCTAACCTGAATCTTGTTGGCCACCAAATGGATCTTTGGGTTGGAAATGATTTTCTGCTCTTTGTCAATTTTGCTGATATCATCATAAATAGAAATAGTTTAACAATTTAAGATTCAGCATTGAGTAATGGATATTAGGTTTTTGCCTTGTCTACCTTCTACTAGATACCACATTACCCTTACATGTGCTATCTTCCCCTACTCTGGCTTTGAGAGAGATTCTAACTCTGTTGCCCAGGCTGACCTCACTGTCGCAAACTTGTGTTACTCCTGTGTCAACCCTTACGTCCTTGGTAAATGCACCTCCACACTTGAATTTTATTTCTAAATTTGCTCTGAATCACATCTTAATTTCATCTTTCCTCACTGTACCAGGATCCTTTCCAACATTTTTTCCTGTGGATTTTTTCATAATTTGCTTGTAATGTTTTTGTATATGTTTATTTATCTCCAATGTTACAAACAGCTGTTTGTTTAAGTGAGACAATGATGGTCCCATAAAGAGCACACTCAAGGCTGGCAGCTGTAACTAAATTTAATTTTCACCCACATTTCACAGTTTATTCAGGGTGCGAAGTGTTTCTGTTCAAGCATCATTCCAGTGAACTAAGAAAAGTGGGTATAGCCAGTATCGCTTAAGGTTTGGAGTTTTGAGGGGGAAAAACTTAAACCACAAATTGTTTCTCCATTTTCAAAATTGGTACTTATTTGTTAGAGTTCTGTTCTATGTTGCTGCACAGCATGTCTGAAGATTAGATTATCATCTAGATGCTGTATTGTCTGAGAGCCTGAGAGAACCTAGCATACTGGGTAAAAAACAGGTTTAGAAGAATAGATGCTGACCAATATTTGTTGATATATTCTGTTTAATATGCTTAGTAAGTTCCAGTACAGTTTCGAGTACACGTATGACTCTGTCTTAAACAAAATACATGACTAATCAGCTACTCGTTGAATCAAACTTGTGATTTCTTGACATCCACAAAGAATGTTGAATTTCAGAAGATATAACTTCCAGGAAAAGAAAACCTTCCTTATTTTCTGGAGTAGTTTCTTAAACACACTAATAAACATGCACACACTTGTGTGTGTGCATGTGTGTGAGTGAGTGTGTGCGTGAGCGTGTGTGCATGCATGTATTTTAATACTCCCATGGGGTTAGGACCCATGGCACTCTGAGAATAAAGATATAGGCTATGATCACTGTGTGCATGCATGTTCTTCCTAACTTTATACATTCCCTTGTCTTTTGGAGGACAGAAGCAATAAATTCTTCCTCTAGTTCCATAAATCATGTTTCCATTGGAAATCAAATTTGAAAGACTTAAAGATGAAAAATTAAGTTAAAACTTACCTGCTCAGATACTGTGTGACTGTTAGAAGTTACAGGGTTCCCTTTATATTATTTACTATCTTGCACTGTTCTCAAAAATTTTCTTT
>LOJH01006997.1:0-24159 GCA_001685095.1 Ellobius talpinus | reverse complement strand
GAGCTAGTTCCAGGACAGGCTCCAAAGCTACAGAGAAACCCTGTCTCGGGAAAAGGGGGAGGGGAGGAGAAGAGAGAAGAGAGGAGAAGAGAGGAGAGGAGAAGAAAAAAGAAAAGAGGACAGACTTCTTTAATTTTGGACTAATCTGAGTGTAGGACTGGGGAGATGGCTTGATGGCTTAACAGTTAAGACCACAGGCTGCTCTTCCAAGACCTGGGTTCTCTTCCCAGCACCTGCACATCGGCTCACAAGCATCCATAACTCCAATTCCGAAGAACTGATGCCCCCTTCTGAGCTCCATGGCAGGTACAAGGTATACATTACATCCAGGCAAAAACAGATAGGAAGCAAAATAACACATTTAAAAGAAGAACCTGTGTTTGTTTTTTTATTTTTAAAGTCGTTTTGTAACATGGTTGTCAAATTCAAACACAGATAATGGGGAAATTAGCATGCACATACACACAAGTATGGGGAAAAAACTATTAGTGACACATGCTTTCAAACATCTTGGAATGTTCTTCAAATATCTTCATATTCATCAAAAAAGCAAAACATTAAATTCAAAAGGAAATCAATTCAGCATCACATTTAACCAAGAAGCAAAGGATTATCTCACTATCTGATTTAGCTTAAGTTAAAAACTCTAAAAACAAAATTGTCTAAGAAATAAATGGCACTTAAGATTAAGTCATCGGATCCATGGGAGTAGCAGTCTCTTTTTCCCCATCCTTCACAACATCTCAGGGTACTGTGTGTGCGCGTGAGTGCATGCATGGGCTCTCGTGCAATTTCCATGACATCCACACATAACAAAGAATTATACACATGGTCTAAATGGTAATAGTGCCATGCCTGAACAGATGCCTGGAATCTAATCTTTAATTTAGTCTAGAAATCCTGGCAACCAGCAGCAATATTTGTCCATCCTGAAGAACCACTGAAGTTTCTTATTCCAAAACTAACTGGCAGCCCTGGAAAAGCATCTAGGTGGCCACAGTTCAGCAGTTAACCCGTCTCTAGTCCACATCTCTCTACTGGAAACACTTGCACAGCATTCTGGCAACTTTCCACCTCAGGGACCAGGTGGCAGATTTCATAATGTATAGAAGTATGTTTAGGTACATATAAAATAAATGTACTACTTTACCAAAATAGTGAAACAATTAGAATATAGTAATTGATATCAAAAGCAGAAAAACATTCTATACTTACTCTGAAGAAGGACAAACACAGCTAACAACCATCACATTCTGAAATAACAAAAAATGATGACTCAATGAGTGAAAGAAAGGCACAGTAAGTAACACAACAGTTAATAACTCGTTTGAAACTCTCAGAATCACCCACATGGGTTAAGCGTCCATTTATTCCATTTATTCCAACTGAAAGCAACTGGATAAAAAAACAAAACAAAAAAAAGCAAGACTTCAGGAAGGTCTGACTGCACGCTCACTGGCTTGCTTTATTATTTATCTTGTATGTCTGTGTGTCTGAGTTCAAGTCAGCAGAACCCTGCACCACACGGGACTCAGGATCAGGCCTGGGAGATAGGTGATTTGATAGGTGATTTGATGAGCTGAGCCACCTCAAAGGGTCTGACCCCTACGTCCACTTCCCACCCCACCTCCTTCCTTTAAAGCCCTGCCTGGTCTGGAATTCACTATGTAGACCAGGCTGGCCAAGAACTCAAGAGAAGAACTTGCCTCTGACTCCCAAATGCTAGGATTAATGGCCTGTACTACCATGAGAGCCTGAAGTGTTTTCTTAATTCCAATAGTTTTGATAATTTAAATCTGATAAATGATATTACAATTCCTGGAAACTCACCAAGCTATACTGTGGGTGAGAATGTTGGTTTACTTTTAATTTCTTCTCACTAGTTTTTTTTTTAACTATACTGGAACCCAGGCACTGTGGAGTCTATGTAAAAGTACGACCTGTTTTCCATTTTCCTGTGCATGCAAGCACTTACATATGCGGGACCCAAATGCTTTTTTTAAAGATTTATTCATTTATTGTGTATACAGTATTCTGCCTGCATGTACATATGCAGGACAGAAGAGGGCACCAGATCTCATTACAGATGGTTGTGAGCCACCATGGGAATTGAACTCAGGACTTCTGGAAGAACAGCCAGTGCTCTTAACCGGTAAGCCATCTCTCCAGCCCTGACCCGAATGCTCTTACACCTCATTCAACAATACAGAATCAGTTAAACCCAGAGCTGGATAGCCAGCTTGCTCTGTGGATTCCCTGTCCCTATCTTTCAAAGCTGAAATTCATTACAAGCAGGACAATGAACTGAAATGTGATGGCTTGTATGTGCCAAATCCCCAGTCTCTCTTCTAAAACCATTTTGAAATTCAAATATTTAGTCCAAGTGTATCTATAAAGCAATATTCAACCCAAGGAGAGACCAAACCCATTCTTTGGAAATCATACAAGAGTACTTTTAAGGAAGGTCTCCTCACAGCCCGATCACTCAAATTCCAGAGAAAAAATTTTGTTTAAATCCCTGGCTCACAGCACTGAGTTGGCAAACGCAGGCAGTGATAACCTGTCTGTCCATCAAAAACTTCCAAAACACAATTACTAAGGGTCCTTAAGTTGAAGTACTGACGAACCCTGCAGCTTCCTGCCCTTCTGAATCTCACTAAATAGACAACATAAAGCATCAACAAAATATAAGACCCAAAAACTACTCTAAGAATTAGCCATCTATCCAAATATAGTTAGTTGATCCAATTACTTGTCTAGCGGTGATTTAACATTTTGATCATTCAAACACTTTGACACTTTTGTCATTCTCCAGAATGTTCTTTCTTTAGTAGCAGTACCCCACCTACCACAATGTGGATTAGATCTTTCTACTTAATATATCACTAACACGCTTTTACACACAAGTTTAAAAGGTCGTGTGCCTCTGAATTCCAGTGACATTTACAACGTACAGCTAACACATCTTTCTGGTGTTTTGTTTTGTTTCTAAATGCTTAACAACAACAACAACAAAATGTTTGTAAATTAAAAAAAAGCCAGGAAGTGGTGGCACAAGCCTTAAATTCCAACACTCATGAGGCAGAGGCAGATCTCTAGGTTTGAGGTCTGCCTGGTCTACAGAATGAGTTCCAAGCCAGCCAGGGCTGCACAGAGAAACCCTGTCTCAGGAAGAAGAGAAAGGGAAAGGGGAAAGGGAAAGGAAAGGAAAGAATAAATTAGTTAATTTAAATATTTTAATAGAAAAATGAAATTGGCTATTAAGCAGCTTCCCAGAAACTTAAAATAATGGCTGTCTGGGGCTTCTTGGGCCTTTTTTCTGGCCCTGCCTATAAATTTCTCTCTAAAACATAGAATGTAATTTAGAAAAGAAAACAATTCAGTAAATAGTCTATGAAACAACTCTTGTAACACTTTAATTCTTGTGATAGAATACATACCTTTTCTACTCCTCTGAGAAATTTGTCTGTTCCTGTATAATTTCTTCTTGGATCTGTTAGCAATTCACATAGACGTTGAATAGTAAAAGGGATACTGCAAAAGAATAATTTTATAGTTGAGGTCATAAGTGTAAGAAGCTAGGAGCTATGCTTCACAGTGAAAGCTTTATGGAATGAGTCACCCTGTGTCAAACCACAAAGAATAAATGCAGGAGTCACTTAAAGCAATACCAAGGAACACCAAAAACAATGTGTCAAAACTCGTTCCAGCAAAAAATTTAGTGCAATATTCTAAATTCTGACTGCTCAATTTGCACTTTACCAGAGGTAACACAAATAATGCTTGTTAGTTCTTCAAGCATTCTAATGCACCCAAACATTTTACTAAATATCATAAACGACTTTGTTACTGAGATCAAGTATGACAAATTAGTCTAACATTAAAGTATTTTAAATATGACTCTGCTCCCTTACTACCACTTTAAAGAGAACCTATAAATTTAGTCAAACATATTATTTTGGTAAGAATATTGGGGTTAACTACACCAAACACTTTTTACCAGAATGTAGTTTTCCCTTAATCACAGCAAATAGAAAAGAGTAAAAATCTTGGAACAGTAATCAGAGTTTTGAAGAAACCAGATAGATGGTTCAACAGTTAAGAGCACTGGCTGCTCTTCTAGGACTCAGGTTTGATTCCCAGGACCCGATCCAAGACCATCATCTGGTCTCAATGGGAACCAGGCACACAGGGGGTATATAAAGACATGAATGCAGGTAAAACAACCATACATTAAAAAAACAATAAATTTTAAAGAAGGGTTTTGTCTCAGAGTAGTTAGCAATCATCAGAATTACAGCTAAGTGTAATGTAAAAGCACTAGATGTGACAAATGCTGAGAAAATACACGTCACTGCATTATGGAGTAAGTTTTTGGATATCAGTGTTTTCCATTAAAATCTACTTATGCAGCTTATGAAGAGAACTGCAAAGCCTCAGATTCACACAGAATATCACAGGGCCTTCATTTTCATACAATGGTCTACACTACAGCAATGTACCTAGTGTGTAGCACACATATCTGATGGAAATCACAGTAGTTTCTTACTGGATAAACTACACTTAAAGCAGACTTTTTTGGGTTTTCTCTACAGCTTTGGGGCCTCTGGAACTCACTCTGTCGACAAGGCTGACCTTGAATTCAAGGAATTCCACCTGTCTCTGCCTCCCAAGCGCCTGGCTTAAAAGAAGAAGAAGACAAGGTCTCATTTTTGTAGACCATACTGACCTCGAAGCTACTTCCTACTTCTGCCTGTCGAGTTCTAAGATTAAAGATAAGTGATACCACACTCAGCAAATCTCACATTCTTAGCACAAACACTATTCTTGCATTCTTACGTCAGTGTAAGATTTAAAAAATGTTTAAAGGAAATGTTGTTTGTAATAAAACAAATGTTTTCTGATTTAGATCCAAGGCTCTAAAAGTGAAGAGTATTCTGCTCAAGAATATAAAATAAAAGGTGCAGCATCTGCCAGATGTATTCAGAAACAAAACCCACAAAACAATGCTATGTACAGCAAAGATACAACCTGAATAAAGCTAAGCAGACATCCTATTAGAAAACACCAAAATAACAGTAACAGACATGTAAATCTGTGGGACAAATCAAAAGACTAAACCATGCGCATGTAATTACAGCCATCCTATAACTGACAAAGATGCCAAAAAGTGCACAATAAAAATGAAAGATAGCATATTCAACAAATGATACTGGGAAAACTGGATGCCCCCACGTAAAAGAATGAAATTAGACCCATTATTTATTACCCTGCTCAAAAATCAGTTCCAAATGGACCAATGACCTCAATGTGAAGCCTGAAACGCCAGAACAACTAGAGGAAAACATAGGGAATGTCTACAAGATATAGGTGTAAGCTAAGAACTTTCACTCAAAAATTTAGGCCAGTAATTGATAAATGGGACAAAACCAAATAGCTTCTATACAGCAAAGAAGCCCATATGGTGGGAGAGAATTTTTGTCAGCTACACATCTGATGGAGACTATCCAGAATATATGGGGGGAAAAAACCAACACAATAAAACCCCAAAGAATCAAGAAAAATGGACCACAATCTGAGTAGTTCTCTAAAGAAAAAATAAAAAT
Organism: Ellobius talpinus; assembly: GCA_001685095.1. Lineage (NCBI taxonomy): Eukaryota > Metazoa > Chordata > Mammalia > Rodentia > Cricetidae > Ellobius > Ellobius talpinus. The sequence continues at coordinate 18,553 of LOJH01006997.1, read as the reverse complement.
GTTTAGAAATATCTTTAAATGTGTTCAATATCTTTAGCAACTAGAGAAATGCAAATTAAAACAATTTTGAGTTTAATCTCACCCCAGTCAAAATGGCTATGGTTAAGAAAACCACTAACAAATGCTGGCATGGATGTGGGGAAAGGGGAATCCTTACTCAGTGTGGGTGGGGGATTGTTAACTGGTGCAGCCTCTATGGAAATCAACAGTAGATCTCCACATGATCCAGCTGTACTACTCCCCTTGTCTATGTTCAGAGGACGCACATCCTATGCCAAAGTGAAAAACACCAAATTATATCCCTCCACTGATGAATGGATTAACAAAGATGTAGTTAAGCATACACAATGGTATTCTCTTGGGTTGTAAAGAAAAAAATGAAATCACAACCTTTGGAGTTAAATGGAACTAGAAAATACAATAGTGCATGGGTTAATACAGAGAAAGGCAGATGTCACACATTCTCTGTAATTTATATTTATGGATCTTAGCTCTGAACTTTAGATGTGAGTATATAAACTGGAATAACCACAGAAACCAGGAAAGTAAAAGGGGACCGTGGAGTGCGATGAGAAGGAGCTCAGGGGAGCACAGTAGGACACAGGTGCTATGAAGAAGGAAAAGGAAAAGCATGGAAGTGGCTGGGATAATGTGACTTTAAAAGGGAGGGGTGGAAAGGCTTCACAGGAGAGGGAATAAAGAGGAATGAGTAACACTAAGAATGCTCAAAAGAGACATGAAAATGTTTTATTTACTTAAAATTACAAGTAATCAGTTATATAAATGTATCTGTACACATACACACAGTTTAAATGCAGTAAACTAGCAAAACCCCCAGAGCCAAGCAAGGAAAACCCTCATTCGAGCTTTTCAGAGTATAAGTCACTCTCTTGATAGCCTAAGAGAATGAAGGTCAATGCACTATTGCTGAAGATATTACACGCTCCAGACACAGGACTTGGAAGAATAGGATAGAGCTGACCTGGAAGCTGCCTTCCTGAGGACTAGTAGTATCCAAAGGTGCTATGCGAACTGCCAAGAGAGTGCAGCAGTCAGTAATCCTACGGAGCTATAAACCGTACAAACAACAATGACTAGCCCAGCAGGGTATCTCCACTGATTGGATCAAAAGGCACTTTTACTTTGGGGCCATTTACATAGCTGTGTAGCTGGATTGACTGCTGGCTAAATAGGAGGGAATTCATGCTTGTTCCTATAAACCTAAGTCTACTACCCACTGTGATCCAAAGTTATAGACCCTTGAGAACCTTCTACTGCCATGTTTCTAAACCAGCATAATTTCTAACTGAACTCTAAGTATTTATCTTTATACCAACAAGTGGAAAGAAGTTTCTCTCTTTTTTTTTTTACAGCAAATGGAAATCATTACAGAAATCCACAAATGTTCAAAATACAAAAATCCACAATTGACACAGCTACAATGCAACCCTTATGCCTAAGGCTCAAGGGCAAAAAGGGCATCGAGAGAAGGCCCCATGGTTAAGAGCACTTACTACTCTTGCAGAGAACTGGGGTTTTGGCCTTAAGATACCCCTGCATGCATATGGTGCACACACACATACATATAAAATAAAATTATCAGTAAATGGATGAAGAAAGATAAAAATCAGTCTCCTTCAGGGATAACCCCTTGAAAAATTATCCAATTCCAAGTGATTAGCTCTAGACACATATACATAGAACAACATTAAATCAACCCAGTATGCTGCACACACATACATACAGGAGCAACACTACATCAACCCAATGTTGTATATACTTACATGATTTAAGAGGTCATGAATTTGAGAGTGGAGGGTCACAGGACGAGGGGGAAAGGTGGAAATTATGTACTTGCAGTACTTATATATGAAATTCTTACATTAAAAAAACCCAAAGAGCCATTCACTTTTATGTGCAGCATGTATGTAGTCTTTAGTATACCTTTCTTTTCTACTCAGTCTGACAAACTAATGGAACCTAACTTGAAGCACTATGTTCTTTTTATACCAAGGCTTAGCAGTAAAAGAACAAATGAGCCTCTTTCAATATTGGCAAAAGCAAAGTTTACAAGTACATTAATGTTTGTATCAGTTCACATCCCAAAATCAATCTACAGTATGTCAAAGCCTTTGACCAAGTTAATCACCTGAGTGCCCATAGTAAGCTAAATTGTTATTTTATCATGCCAACCCCTATCATCACAAAGCAAGGTAAGGAAATAGTGTAAGGAAGAATAAGTACCAGATGATACCAAGTCTCAACTAATTGTACTCTGGAAAAGGGGAGAGAAGAAAATAAGCACATTTTAATGAATAGATTCAATGGGCTAGAGATGGCTCAGCAGTTAACAGCACTTGCTGCTCTTGCAAAGGACTTGGGTTTGGTCCACACCCACATGATGGTTCAAAACCATGTGTTAACTCCAATTCCAGGGAATCAGACCCTCTTCAAATCTCCATAGGCGCCAGGTGAAGAAGACACGTGCAGAAAAACACTTTTCACATAATCTAATCTTTAGAACAAAAACAAAAAGAACCCATTCTCTCAGTCACATGAAAACAACCAGCAATTAATGATAAAGCAAACAAGCCTATTTTAAAGCTATGTAATCCACAAAGGATAAAAACCAAATAAATGCTTTTACAGTAAAAACTAGTGCCTCAAATACAGACAGAAGTGATGCACATGTGCAGCACACACACAAAAACCACCACACCAAGTTCTCAGTGCACATCTGAAAACCTATCCAAATAGATGTCTTCCTCAGTCTTTTATAGCCTTGTTTAAGAAATTCAGTTATCCCTAGAACCTAACCGTTCAGGTAATAAAAACCCAAAACACAAATCACACACACACAAATGAAATCAAAAAACACCCCAAAACATGCGAAAAATATTATTTTAATTTAAAGAAAATCAAAAAGTGAGCGGACACCTTGCAATTCAAAGAGCAAAAAAAAAAAACAAAACAAAAAACAAACAGGGAGGGAAGAGAGGAAGGGTAAGAAAAGAAAATATGGAAAGAGATAAAAACTTAAGAGCCATTTGAGGGGTTCTATGAAAACCCATAAAATAGAAGCTTAAAATATACACATATATGTAACTCTAAATGAAATCACAAAACAATGGGGGAGGGAAAAAAGCCCCAATTAGACATCCCTCGACACCAAATGAAGCTTCCAGTTCTAGAGATAGGTTACATCTAATCGAGTTGTTGGCCAAAGGAGCCCCATGGACACCCCTAAACAGCCAGGCCATTGGTTGCTCTCCACAAAACAATGCTAAGACCCTATTGCTGAAAACAACACATACACAACTCACTGAACAGAGAAGTTGAACTGGCACTATTCAGAGCCTTCACCCTTCAAAGAGCAAAAAAAATACATACTCAAAACTTATTAAAATAATTTAGACAATAATATGTGTTAAGATACTATGAAGCATTCAACTTACTGCCTTTAAAAAGCACAAAGCTGGGTGGTGGTGGCGCACACCTTTAATCCCAACACTTGGGAGGAGAGGCAAGAAAATCTCAGTTGAGTTCTCAAGGCCAGCCTGGTCTACAAAGGACAGCCAGGACTGTAACACAGAGAAACCCTGTCTCAAAAAACCAAAAAATAAAAACTAAACTACACTAAAAGCACAGAAAAGCAATAAAACAAACAGAACAAGGATGGAGAAATGGCTCAGCAGTTAAGAGCACTGGCTGCTACTCTTGCAGATGACCTGAGTCTAATTTCAAGCACAAACATGGCAGCAAATAAACATCCATTAACTCCAGTCCTAGGGGATCTGATGCCTTACCCTGGCTTTTAAGGACAGACACTATGCATGCACGTAGTGTACAGACACACATGCAGACAAAATACCCATACACAAAAGAAAAAAAAGTTGGCCAAAACACAAGAAAAGCAAAAAGCAATTTAAAAAAGGGGCTACTGACACATAAAAAAATGCCATTTTCTTTTACAAAATTACAAACTGGAACCTCAAATGTAGACAAGAGATGTACACAAAACCCTGAAAAACATACACAGTAATACAAAACTCCAGTAACTATAGTTATTACAGAGGCTTTTGTGATAGGGCTAGGATGTAGCTGAGTGGTAAAGTGCAGGCTTAGAATTTGCAAGGCTTCGATTCAATCTCCAGCAACACACACACATGCAAGCGCGTGCGCGCACACACACGGAAAGAGAAATGGTTAACAACCTGTTTAAGTGTGATATGCTCTTATCAACAAAAGATGGTTTGTACGATACAGAATACAAACAAGCATGGCTCAGTGCACTGTTGTACAACTTCATTTAAAAACAACAAAAAACTCTGCTCACAACCATAGAGAAAGGCATATTATGAGCTGTTTACATATTAGAAAACAGAACCACAGTATTGCATGAACAATAAAAACCCAGAGACAGATATTGGGGTTCAAGCTGAAGATCAGAAAAGCAAAGCAGCCAAGCCACTACACAGAGAGATCTTACCTCTACCAAGTCTTAGACAAGCCAAGGGGCAATCCTGTCATGTTCTCCACCAACCTCAGACTCCACATTCCACTGAGTTCCTGTCTCTTCCTCTTTATATTCCTTCCTCTCACCCTCCCTAGTGCTGAGATTAAAGACATGTGATCCCAACTGCTGGGAACTGCTGGGATCACCTTTGTTTAAGCTGTTTCTCTTTTAGATAGATTCAATCTTGTGTAGCCCTGGGTGGCCTTATTTCACAGAGACCCTCCTGCCTCTGTCTCCTGAGTTCTGAAATTAAAGATGTGCACCACCACTCCCTGGCCTGTATGGCTGCCTTTGCTCTGCTCTTCAGGCAAGCTTTATTTATTAAAACACAAATAATATACCACTATAAAATAGCATTTTTCCCTTTCCTTTTGGAATTTAAAAAAGATTGTATGTGTCTGTGTGCACACACACACACACTTGAGGTCACATGTCAGTGGAAGCTAGAAGGCCAAAAAGAAAATCCTCTGGAGCTACCGTTACAGGTAGGCTGTTAAAGAGCCTGACAAGGGTGCTGGGAGGCCAACTATGCCCCTCTTCTTGGAGTTTTTGAGTCAGATCTGATGATGTAGCATAGGCTGGTCTACATGCAGTCTTAAATCATCCTGCCTCAGACTTCTGAGTGCAAAGGATAACATGTGTGATGAGTCCCCAAAACAGACTATAAATGTACTTACTGATTACTGAAATATATCACTTTTATCAAAGACAATCTATTTAAAATAAGAGAAGTAGAGCTGGAGAGATAGTTCAGAGGTTAAGAGCACTGGCTATTCTTCCAGAGGTCCTGAGTTCAATTCCCCAAAACCACATGGTGGATCACAACCATCTGTAATGGGGGTCTGGCGCCCTCTTCTAGTCTGTAGGCGTACATGCAGGCAGAACACTGCATACATAATAAATAAATCTTAAAAAAAAAATCTATGCAGGGTGGTGGTGGCACACACATTTAATCCCACCACTCAGGAAGCAGAGAAAGGCAGATCTTTGTGAGTTCAAGGGCAGCCTGGTCTACAGAGGGAATTTCAGGATAGGCTCCAAAGCTACAGAGAAACCCTGTCTCGGAAAACAAAAAAATAAATAAATAAATAAAAATTGAGTAAAAATGAGATGAGTATACTAAGGAGAAGACCCTCAACTGGTAAACAGAGCTGGGGAGATAACTCATAAAGCATTTGCTGTACCCCAGCACACAGACCTGAATTTAAATGCCCAGCTTCCTTATAAAAGCTTGGGTAAAACAGCACACATCTGTATCCCAAATGCTGGGAGGCAGAGACAAGTGCATCCCTGGGACTTGAAAACTGGCTAGCCAATCTAAGTCAATTAATGAACTCCAGGGCCAGGAAGCAATGGAAGAAGACAGTATGACAGAACGTATGGTTACCACAGGCACTGCACAGATGAGCATGTGGCACATACTACACACAAAATGTAATTAAAAAAAACTGAATGGAAAGCAAAAAGTAAGATTTTCTTAAAAAAAGTATGATAAAAAACCAACAAAATCTTTATTCAGAACTTGAAAACAAAGACTGTCATGTTTCAAATCAGCATATATTATAGACCAAAAAGGCAGATATAAAATGAGAATACATAATGTATCACTAATTAAATTTCAATTCTGCCTAATTAGAGTAAATAATCCAAACAGCCATTCTAAACTGGAATTGATATACTTATGGCTCAAAGATGAAAAACAGCTTAAGAGCAATTATGTTTAAGTGTGTTTAGGCATTTAATGACTGTTCAAATCATTTAAAGGAGATGAACACACGTTTTAACAGGTTAAGAAATTAGAAATATTAACTTTATCTAATAACCTACTTATCTGTTATCTACTAGTCTAATAGAATTAATTATGAATATTTGTTCTTACTAATTTATAAATTAGCTCAATATTCAATATGCAGTGGTATAAATCATTTTAACTTCTATACATTTGGAATATCTACTCCGTGTGTGTATACTATATACAAGTATTCTACAAAGGAAATTTGTTTATGCTGCATACATCCAGTTCATAAATAAATTTTATGCAACATAACACGTGGCTTTTTTCCCATATGTGTTTTTAAAGAGCCTTTGCTGGGTGGTGGTCACATACACCTTTTTAATCCCAGCACTTGGGAGGCAGACACAGGTGGATCTCTGTGAATTTGAGGCCAACCTGGTCTACAGAGTGAGTTCCAGGAAAGGCTCCAAAGGTACAAAGAGAAATCCTCTCTCGAAAAACAAAAGGAAACAAAAAAAGAAGCCTCAACTAAACTCATAATGAACAAACATATGGTTAAATAACTAATGGGACAACGAAGTATCTTCCCAGACAAAAGTTTCAGTAATAGACCTAATGCCAGAGCATAAACTTCTGATTATTGCAGGCAAATTCCTAAGCTTAAAATGAGAATAATAAGCTGAGAATGGTGGTGCACACATTTAACACCAACAGGAACCAAGAGGCAGGGGATCTCTGTGCATTCAAGGCCAGCCAGGGCTACATAGTAAGACCCTGTCTCAAACTGCAGCCCCCCCAAAGAATATGGTTTATGGTATAAAAGCATATAATTAGGGCTGGAGATGGCTCAGCAGTTAAGAGCACTGACTGCCCTTCCAGAAAACCAAGGTTCAATTCCCAGCACCCACATGGCAGCTCACAACTGTCTATAATTCCAAGATCCAATACCCTCACAGACATACATGCAGGCAAAATGCTAATACACATTAAAAAAACAAAACAACAATAAAACATACAATTAAAACCTCTTCACTCGGCTTGGTGGTGGTGGCGGTGCAGGCCTTTAATCCTAGCACTCGTAGGCAGAGGCAGGTGGATCTCTGTAAGTTCAAGGCCAGAGTGGTCTACAAAAGCTAGATCCAGGACAGGACAGGCTCCAAAGCAGAGAAAACTTGTCTCGAAAAACCAAAACATCCTCTTCACTTAACAGCTACCATTAAACAGGAATCTTATTACTAGAAACCCAATTCACTGTATTTCATAATGCTGTCTCATTCCTAGTGCCAAATGCAATACTCAACAAGTCAATTTCACAAACGCATCACTCCTTCACAGTAAATATAAAGTTCTAAATTAGAACTTAATGACTAATAGGAAGCACAGCAACATTTTTAAACTAACACATTCATTTAGTGTTCCTGGTGTTTTCAATGTTTTACAAAAGATTAAGAATGTTTAGTTACTGGGGGAAAGGCAAGTTCAAACTCTAAAATATATAAACCTCTTACATATAATTAAGTCTTCAACAAATATCAAAAACAAAAGAAACCAAAATATTTTCTGATAAATGAATGTTGCTGCTACCTTGATAAATGCATGTATAAAGTATGAATACCCCTGAAACTCATAAAACCAATTCAACTTTTTTTTAATGAAGACTAAACATTTAAAAATAACTACAAACCAAAATCTGGCAAGTACAGCCAGGCGGGCGATGGTAGCTCATGCCTTTAATCCCAGAACTCAGAAAGCAGAGGCAGGCAAATCTCTGTGAGTTCAAGGTCAGCCTGGTCTACAAATGGAGTTCCAAGACAGCCAGAGCTGTTACATAGAGAAACGTTGGGGGGGGCAGGCAAGCACTAGAGATACAAGAGTTAATTATGAACCAGACACAGCAAAACTTAAATAACATCTACAGTGTTAAAATTAAACCTTTAAAATATTAAGTGCATACCCATTAAATCCAGTGACAATTTTCAGTATTCTTTCCTTCATTTCATCAAAGGGAATATATTCAACATTAGGATTGGGAGGACCTCTTGGTTCAGGAGCCGAAGTTCTGAAATCATCCATCACTTTCTCCAGTTTGAAAATAAAATAACCTTTAAATTGGGACCACTGAATCCTATAAAATAAAAAAGTCAGAAAACATTAATAATTACCCTTGCAATTACTTAACACTAAACACAAACACAGACATAAAAATGCCTCATAATTTCCACATTATAATGCTTATGTGGACTAGGAAAGTCTTTTACCATTAAAAATACAGAATAAGACAGGCAGTGGTAGTGCACACCTTTAATCCCAGCAGCAGCAGCAGGAGGAGGAGGAGGAGGAGGAAGAGGAGGAATAGGAGGAGAAAGGAGGAGGAAGGGGAGGAGGAGGAAGGGGAAGGGGAGGAAGAAGAGGAAGAAGAGGAAGAGGAAGAAGAGGAAGAAGTGGAGGAAGAGGAGGAGGAGGAAGAAGGAAGAGGAAGGAGGAGGAGTAAGGAGGAGGGGAGAGAGGGAGAGAGGGAGAGAGGGAGGGAGGGAGAGAGAGAGGAGAGAGAGAGAAAGAAAGAGAGAGAGAGAGAGAGAGAACAGAATAAGCCATGTTTGGTGACATATATCTTTTAATTCCAGCCCTTGGAGGACTGAGTGTCTTAAGGTTTCTATTGCTGTGAACAAACACCATGACCACAGCAACTCTTATAAAGACAAACATTCAATTGTAGTGGCTCACTTACAGTTCAGAGGTTTAGTCTGTAAAGGAAACAAGGCAGTTGATGCAGGCAGACATGGTGCTGGAGAGGGAGCTGAAAGTACTACAGCTTTTGCAGGCAACAGAAGTGGTCTGAGTAATGCTTGCACATCTGAGACCTCAAAGCCTGTATCCATAGTGATACACTTCCTTCAACAAGGCCTCATCTCCTAATGATGCCACCCCCTATGATGTTATGGGGGGGTTTTACATTCAAACTACCAAACCAAGGCAGGAGGATCTCTTTGAGTTTAAGGCCAGTCCTGTCTACAAAGTTCTAGGCCAATCAGGGACCACACAGTGAGATCTTGTCCCCCAAAACAAAAAATAAACAACAACAAACCCAAAATAACTAAGCTCTTTTCCTCCCTCCCTTTTCAGTCATTGTCATTTGAGGTATTCAGAGTACTGCTACCAGTCTATCACTCAACAAGTAAGGTGGAGAAAGAAATCATAAATTCCAACATAATCCTTTGAATACAAAGAAAAAGCTACACATACACACAGGCATACAAACATGCACATACACACGCGCGAGAAAAAAATAACAAAGTACCCTTTTTTTAATCTCTATTCAGTGCTGGGTAGCAATTTTCTCCAAGATAAAACACTAACACTGACCAGCTCACTGCAAACCATCTTCCCCAAGCTCACATAAACACTAAGAACAGCTGATCTTTTTTTTTTCAGTGTGTGGGTGTTTTGCCTGAATGCTTGTGACCAGAGGCCACAAGAGTGTGGCGTTTCAGACAGTCGTGAGTTGTAATATGGGTGTGGGAATAAAAACCCAAGTCCTGTGGAAGAACAAGTGCTCTTAACCACTGAGCCATCACTCCAACTCCCTCCCACCCACAGATAAGAAAAAATTACAGAAAACAGAGTATTAATTTGCTGTATAGCAGCCCTATAAACCAAGAGAGTAGTTCCCAATGGCAATTCAAGAGATCAGGTTTGAATCAGGAGTCAGGAATCTTCACTGTGATGGCAGCTGTGCTAGCAGCACTGAAAACAATGGTAGATGGAAATAATGATAACCTAGCAGCAATCCAGAAGCAGCACCAAATCACACTAACATTACTATCAGAACTTCAGTTTGTTTTGCTCTATGTTTTAAATCTGGAGCTAGAGATGTAACCCAGTTGGTAGAATGCTTACCTAGCATAGATAGTGTGCCCTGGAGCTTAATCCCTACCACCACATAAATGGGGCATGGTGATTTTATGACTGTAATCTGAGCAGTTGTGAGATGGGACAGATCAAAATTCAACAAGGTCAGCACGAGCTAACATGAGATAAGCCCCTCCACCCTTTTTCATTTTAACAACCCACAACATCAAGGTCAAGAGTAATTAAAAGGTTCTGAGGAAGAATAAGTGATTGATTCCAGCTACTCAGAGGCTGACACACTCGAGGACCACTTGGACCCAGTTCCAGATCAGACTGTCTCAACATAAAATTTCCTGAAGAAACAGGAAGATCCATGATCAACAAAATTAGTTTCAAAAGACTTTGGATAGTAAATAGAAAATTCATGACCGAGATTTTTGTGTTTATATACAGAACCTACAGGAGGATCAATGTAGGTTCAGAACTGTTGACAGGAGGACTCCAGGACAAAGTTGGCAAAGTTGAAATAAGCTAGACCTGAAAAGGATAAAGCCAGCAGTACAAGAAGAAAAATGTCAACAAAGAAAATTTCTCATACTCTGCAATGCCAGCATCATGGGTCACAGAATCATGTCTTGTGGCAAGCTGCTCTATGTGCTTTAAATTTTCTGCAGCATGGCCAACCACTATCCACGTGTGCCAGGAGCACCAGCCACACTCCTCAGAAGGAGCAATCAACAGTACCTCCAGACATTACCAAATGAACTGCCACTAGGTAAGAACCACAACTCAAAAGACAAAAATAAATAAATAAAAATTAAAAAAAGGAGAAAGCACATAATCTCAGAACCAAAGAGAAACACATCAGACTTATTAAAGTCGGTGTCATAAGAGCAATAGGAAAACATCTTTAAAATCTGAAGGATGAGAATTTTTTAACTATATGCCCAAACTATTCATCAAGTAGGACAGCAACAGTAACACATTTTTAAACAATAAAAGCAAAATTAACCAGTTTGCTGCCCAGCCTTCCCTCACCCCATGAAATCAAGTAAACCAAGAAAGGATGGCACAGTGTCTAGAAAATGAAGATCACAAATAAATCAGAATTAGAAAGAGGAAGATCCCTCATTAAAAGAACTATGATCTTGGTGGTAAGATGTGAAGACTCCTATCTTTATAACATGGTAAAATTAAAAATCTACGGGCAATCAATTTAGAATAAATAATCAAGAATGGCTCTCTGGGCTAGCTCAACAGAAGGAGCTTATTGCTAAACCTGATGAACTGAGTTCAATCCATGGAACCCACACTGGAGGAGAAACCAACTTGTGCAAGTTGTCTGACCTCCATGGGCACTGTTACACGTATGTCCATCATTCCTACACAATTTAAATTTTAAATGTTTCTTCATCACTGGAGGCCCCTGCCTGTAAATCTAGCAGAGGAAGTCTTGTCTCAAACATCTACAAGGGAGCTGCTTGGGCCAGCCCCCTTCCAAAGGCCATAAAAGTCAAGGGACGACACAGAAGCAGCCTGTCCACCTAACACTGACTAAAAGAGATCTAACCATGGCTCCCACTTGCATTCTGTTTATACTTGTATCAACAGCAGCATTTTCACCTCAAGATTGAGGTATTTAAACAAAGAGTGAGGAGACATACTTGGCCTGTCTGGCAGGAATGAATATACTTACTCTAAGGCAGTACGCAAGTCAGTGCTTTCAACCTATGAGTCACAATCACTTTGGGTATCTGATAGCCCTTTCACAGAGGTCACCTTAGATCATAGGAAAACACAGATATTTATTGCCTTATGATTCATAACAGTAGCAAAATTACAGTTATAAAGCAGCAACAAAAGTAATTTTATGGTTGGGGTTACCACAACCTAAGGAACTGTATCAAAGGGTTACAGTATTAGGAAGGTTGAGGATCACTGCACTGCTCTAAGGAGATATATATGCACCCTTCTTTAGCAGTCAGACTATTTGACACTTGCTGTTCTTGCACTCACATTTCCGCTCACAACCACCTGTAAGTCCAGTTCTAGGAGATTTGATGTGCTCTTCTGACCTCCAAGGGCCTCTTCTGACTTCAGAAGTACCAGGAATGCATGTGGTGTACATATATACATACAGGCAAAACACCCCACATGTTACTTCCCAACTTATTTCTATTTATTTAAAAATAAAGAAAATATGACAATCAGTATAGAAAATAAGGGGGAAAATGATCACTCAGCTTTGTCAAACTCTAGTGCGAGTTATTATTACAGTACTTGATGAGGGAAAGACATTTATGTATCTCACATTCCCAAAAGTCTGACTCCCCCAGGATTTCCACTGAACTCACCCTTACTCTTCACTCTCTTCAATACAACTCTTACCGTAATATCCAATGACCTCACTTCCTATTTCTTTTCTAAAACTGAAGCATAGGGAGAAAATACCCAGCTACTTTCTCATATTCACTTCCTGATGAACAATCTACATGCTCATGCTCACCTACACACAATAATGAACAATCTACATACACATCTTCCTGGTACATTATCCCACCTTCATGATTTTTTCCCATCTTCATGATTTTTCTTTATTGCTCCCCATTTCTAGATCTAACCAACCTCATTTCTTCATTGTCCTATACAGTAAAAGTCCTAGTGATAGCTCCCAATCAACTTTTAGTTCTATCACTAAATATAATTGTCCCTATCAAGATCATCTGTCCATGCTGCTGCGTCCAGTGGTCAACTCTTCTCACACCTTAACTTCCCCCAGGAGTATTCTGAAATGTTACCATTCTTCAACTGCTCAATACGGCAACTCAGAAGTTCAACCTACCTCTTCTCTATGTACAGCCAGTGGTTTCACCCAGTGTCATTTTTACACCTCTGTATGTCAATTAGATCTAATTTCTTAGACTCATTTATTCAACCATGTACTTCATGTTTACATTTTGCTAACAATATCCAATACTAAACTAATTTTTCCCAACAATAGTTCCTGCCAGATTTTTCCTGGCCCCTGCCAAAATATCTGTGATCTGATGAAATTCCTCCCCCCACATCGTCCTTTCAATAAAAAAAAATTCTGTTGTATCTTTAATATATATAAAGAATAACAGCTGGGAACCAGGCATGATAGTGCAGGCCTTTAATCCTAGCCCTAAGAAGGCAGGGAGGATTTCTGTGAGTTCAAGGCCAGCCTGGCCTACTATAAGATCCTGTTTCAAAAATAAAACCAAAAACTGGGTGTGGTAGTACACACCTTTAAGCCCAGCACAGACAGACAAGACAGACAAGGCCTCCTAGAGTTTGAGGACTGGACTACACAGCGAGTTCCAAGGCATACAGTAAAATCCTGTCCCAAAATAAATTACTAGTTATTCCTTAGCCTGAACTACAGCTATGCCTGCATGGGGCTTAATGTGTAAGCATGGATTAATGGTGGGGCTGTATTTGAGTGCTGGGCTGAATCATCCATTCCAATGAAGAAAAAAATAAGAAAAGAATAAACTGCACCCAACTCTCCCTTACAATGCCCAAAAGATTTCAGCAAAGTCACCCATAGAACAATTCCACTGGCAATCTATCGTTATCTCTGCTTCAAACCTGGGTTTCACTAAGAGTAAAGACCAAAGTTTTCAAAAGGGCCAAAATGACTCTTAGGGGGAGATGCATCTGGTTCCGTTGTCACCTCTTCATCCCACTCCAGCCCCTCCCTAGTGTGAAAATGCTACACACCCCACTACTGTTTAAGTACCAGGAGAACGTCAAAACAAAACATTAAGTATGCACTACATTACCATGTGATGACAGAAAGGTCAAAGGGTCCATCTAACTCCGTGGAACTCCAAATTACACAAGACTAAGGAAGTCATCAAGTGTCATAAGCACATCTAACATGGGAATGGAGATTTTTCCAGGGGGGTCTTAGAAAGTCTTTAGAGGAACATGAAGTCACCATGACGAGGGAACATTATCTACTAGAGAACTAATGAATGAAGTGAGCAGAGAAACAGGGCCAAAACTTAATCAGTCATATATGTTCACAGACACTGAAACTTCATTGAGCCTTACATTCTAAATTCAACAGTAGAAGCATATGAGAATTTTCAGTATGTCTAAAGAGAGCAAACAAAACTGTAATTCATAAAAAGTCTACAATGAAATCCAAAAACAATGAGAATAGTATGTAGATAATGAACCCAGAAAAAAACTCAAAATTGTCTGAGAATCTTATAACCCCTATTCCAAGTTTCATTTCCTCAAACTTACACACCACAGTAGTTTCCTGAGGAATTTTCCTAGCACTCCTGAAGTTTGCTGGATTTTGCAAGGGCAAAGCTATGATTCATCTCTCTCGTACAAAATCCTTAAGTAACCACTTCCCATCTTTCTACATTGAAACATTCCACATCTTGCCAGGCGTTGGTGGTGGCTCGTGCCTTTAACCCCAGCACTCAGCACTCGGGAGGTAGGCAGATCTCTGTGAGTTCAAGGCCAGCATGTTCTACAAGAGCTAGTTCCAAGACAGGCTCCAAAGCTACATCAAAACCCTGTCTCAAAAAACCCAAAAATTCCACATCTTAAGTAGTTTCTGACTCCCACAGCAACCAGTAGTCTTGAATTTCATGACTTGCTTTGATCACTGTAGTGCCCCCTTCCTTGTACAACTAAAACTGCTAATCCCTTCCTAGGCACTTGACCTAATTCACTTATTTTTTAATTAATTAATTAATTATTGTGTATGCAATAATCTGTCTGTGTGTACATCTGCAGACCAGAAGAGGGCACCAGACCTCATTACAGAATGTTGTGAGCCACCATGTGGTTGCCAGGAATTGAACTCAGGACCCCTGGAAGAGCAAGCAGCACTCTTAACCACTGAGCCATCTCTCCAGCCCCCTAATTTACTTATTAAAACATACTTTGAAACTCTGTAAAGCATCAGATACCTTGATGCTAAAACGTATAAATGAGAAATTACCTTTCTTAGTTATTCCCAGTGCTGGGAAGGCAGAAAGAGAGGCTGGCAGAGCTCTGATTTCCAGGCCAGCATGGTCTACAATACTGAGTTCTAGTGAAATCCTGTCTACAAGGAGGATGAGGGGGAAAATACCTTTCTTTTTAAGGGGTAACATCCTTGTCATGCAAACAAATACACAACTCCAACTCAAAGATTTCTGCAGACTGAGGTACTGAATGTATCTGAATGCAAAGCAGAAGCTGTCCCCCACCCCCAGCAGAGTTGTAATTGCAACCTACTATTGGAGTTTACTTAGTAACCAACTGAGCAGACTGCATGGCTTGCTGGCTAC
Organism: Ellobius talpinus; assembly: GCA_001685095.1. NCBI lineage: Eukaryota > Metazoa > Chordata > Mammalia > Rodentia > Cricetidae > Ellobius > Ellobius talpinus. The sequence continues at coordinate 3,132 of LOJH01006997.1, read as the reverse complement.
AGTGTATATATAAAGGAATTGGTTCCCTAACTCTTTTGTACTCACCACTTTTCTAGAAAGACTTCAATACAGGGATGGGCCTCTCCAGCTGTTTCTATTTTCTCTTGGTAGGATGGTGCCCACCAGGACCCCTCAAAAAAGTGGATTAATCCAAGTGGATCAGCAATACACTCTCCCTCCCTCAAAAACATAGAACAGAGAGGAAACTGGAGAGGAAAGCAATGAAGCCCACGTAACTAATGAGTCTTTCCGTAACAGCCCAAGAAGCAGCGCCACCACTTTCGGCAGTTTAGTCTTCCACAGGTGCCTTATCCTCCTACCCAAAGACCAACTGGGTTATTAACTCAACATCTTTCCCAAAAATGGATCTTTTTCTTTTCTTGTTTCCTTTTGGATTTAAAGCAACATCAGTTACACAAAAGACCTTAAACATATACTTTCTAAAACCCAAACTCCCTTTTAAAATGAAATCTAGAATGCATGTTTCAAACAGAAACGAGAGATAAAGGGGTCTCTTCCTAATTTCCCATTATAATTTAAACTTTTCATCTTATAGCTTAAATGTTATGAGACTAGTACATTAAGGCAGGTCTTTGAGAACACTCCCAAAAAGCTATTTTAATATACATCCTAGCAGATTACCCAATACTTCAAGGTTTGCTTCAGCATTTGGAGAAATCTGGGCTTTAATGTAGTACTCTATACATTCCTCATAAACTAGTCACAAATTAAGATGATTTCCCCATAAGCCCTATTAACGCAAAACAGTACACATATTTTGAACACCCCTAAACAAATAAAAATGCCCTAAAATCTGAAAAATTTGACTATCCTGTCAGCTTCAGATTTTAGAGCATTTTTGGATTTGGCGTTTCACATTAAGGAAACTTAACTGGTAAATTCCAGAAAACAACTTTTTGGAAAAGGAATGTTGGATTATAACAACTATCCATTAAAATGTGAAACTATTTCATACCTTTTTGGTCATTTGTTTTTCAAGGCTGTGTAGCAGTTCTGGCTGTCCTGGAACTCACTCTGTAGACCAGGCTGGCCTACAGATCCACTGAGATCCACCCGCCTCTACCTCCGGAATGCCGGGATTACACCACCACAGACACTTTTTCATACTTAAAATAAGCTAAGAGTAGGGAGATGGCTCAGCAGCAAAGGTACTCACCCTATAAGCTGACAACCAAGTTCAATACCCCCAAGATCTACATGGTGGAACCCTCCCACAAGCTGCCTTCTGTGAGGTACATGATAGAGTCCTGAGAATATGTATTATTGAAATAAGCATGGTCAGGCTCACAAAAATGTCAGTCTTTGGCCTTTGGCTAAAAGCAGTGTGTCCAGACCTCCTGCTGAGATTGGCTTAAGTTGCCCAGCCCGCTGGGACTGTGGTAGCATGCCCATCAGAGCACCCTCCCACCTGATCCCAGCTAGCTTGTAGATATGCTTGTCTGTGGGGCTGTCCTTTCTTCATTTCTAGTCATCCCAGTCAGGTTTCCAGGACCCAGCTCATTGCACACACACAATAAATATCCTTTAAGAGCAAATGCTCTTTTAAGCTCTAGAGCTAAAAACAATACAACTAAATAAATACATGCTTCTCCTAAACTTCAAACGGTTAGACTATTAAATTTAAGTATAGAATATAAGACTCCATTATATTAAGAAAAAAAAGTTGAACCTAAAACAGCTTGGTAGGTTTTGGTATGTCTAACTTTAAGATTCTGTCCTCAACTATAATTAGATCTGGTACCCTCTTCTGGTTTGCAGGCATAGATACAGGCAGAACACTAAATAAATAAAAATCATTTATTTAGGTTTTTTAATTTCTAGTTTGCAAAAGATTCCAGAATTAAGCTATTAGTCAGGTTAAGTTTATAATTACATTAAAATCTTAAAAAGAATTCACATAAATGTTCATAAACACAGGAAAAACTTTCATAAAGGTAAATAAAGCTGATTTCAATTTTACATTTTTCTGTTATATATCACACGTTAGAAAAGCTAGGCTAATACAGACATGACACTGAAACTTCCTTTACTCACTAAGCATCTCCCCAGTTCCCTAAGGAACTTGGTTGGGTATCTGCATCACAAGCTTGAGGGCCAACCTACCTGGTACTACAGACCCTGCTTCAAGGCAAGGAAAAAAAAGGAAACATTATATGAGCCTGCATGGGCATGCATATATATGCAGACACACACACACACACACACACACCCTTCCCTACATACATGAAAAGAACTACATCCTTTTAAGTAGAAATGCAAAACAAAAAACTACATCCACTTAAGAAGAAAGGCATAGTCATTTGTCAACCTAATACTGGACCCAACTGATCTTGGACTCATTTAAAAGACTAACTACTTGAAACATTTCTCTTAACTACACTTTTAGTCAGGCCCATCCACTATCCCAGTTGCTTGAGAGGCTTAGGTAGGAAAATAAAGGTGTTCAAAGCATCTCACATGAACAAAAAAACCAATTTATTAAAGCTTCCTCTAGACCTAATTTTAAAATGCAGTATATCTGGGACAGTGTAATACTGATAAAGGTTGTGACCAAACGACTAAGTGAAATTTAATACTTTACTATGAAAATACTACAAATGACTGTGTATAGGCTGCCTAAAGACCTAACTAGCCACACAGGATGTACTAAATAAATCCAAGGTCCTTCTCACATCTTTAGATGCAGCTAAAGGAACAGGAATAATGTTTTCACTACTCAATGTACGCTTACAAGAATCCCATCTTCAACAATGCACAATGTGGTAGTTTGAATGTAATTGGCTCCCTTAAGGCTCATAAAAAGTGGCATTATTAGGAAAGTATGGCTTTGTTGGAGGAAGTGTGTCACTGTGGGGGGTGTGGGCTTTGAGGTCTCCTTTGTTTAAGCTTGACTCAGACAGACCATTTCCTGTTGCCTGTAAGATGTAGTCAGCACCATGTCTGCCTGCATGATGCCATGCTCCCCACCATAATGGCCCCATGATAATAAATTGAAACTCTGAACTGTAAAAGCCACCACCTCAGTTAAATGTTTCCCTTTATAAGAGTCGCCATGGTCTGACAACTTATGCTGGAGAGGTTGTGGGGAAAAGGGAACACTTCTGCATTGCT